>JALIZH010017980.1:0-18627 GCA_030522465.1 Rhipicephalus appendiculatus
GCTAGACGTTCCTCCCTTTGCTCCAGTGTCTCCGCAGCACGTTTAGCCTTCTTCTGTTCATTCTTCCTACGCTAAACCGCTAATTGCCAGGCAACTACTTCGGGATCCGATGAGTCAAGCTTCTCCGCTCTTCTGCGCCGTTTGGCAGCATTTGCGCTCTCCTTCTCCATGGCTATACCACACTGGCAAACGCCAGTCAGAAGCGCAGCGGCTCCAGCGCAGTGTCAGACGGCGACTACACAGCGAAGGCGAAAATTACACCATCTCCCGCTAAAGGGAACCATGTGTAGATGCGAAGCAGCGGGCGCTAACGCTTACACTGGCGGCGGCGTTGACGCTGGCGCTCATCACAGCGTTGCGCAGGAGAGAAACCTGGGGAGGCGCAAAGCACGCAGTGATGGACCGGTGTTTCCTACTGGAACATGCCAATCGCTGCTAACGGGCAATGAGAGACAGAAGACTCCGACTGGACACAGAGACCCGCAGTCCACTTTTAGTTAACGCGCACGCTGCGATTTTTTATTGTTCGACAACGCACAGGAGAAATCTCCCACCGGCACCACCTTGAGGTCAAGATTCAGTGCCTAGATACGGGGTGGCCAGTGAACGGTTGTGCAGCGCGAGCAGTCTGTTTTTTCAGCCGAAACTCGCTAGCAGACGCGGTCGGCGTCGCGAGGCGAGAGATGGGGGGGAGCGTAGTAGGGGGAGAGAGGAGGGGACGCGCATACGCAGTGATGGTGTGGTCGCCGCGGGGAGGGCGGCCTAGAGGAGAGAGAGAGGGGGGAGAGGAGGTTTTTTATTTTTATTTTTGAAAGGGTTTGCGCATGTGCAGTAAGGGCGCACTCCTCTGGAATGCGCAGAGCAGCGGCGGAGTGCGCGGGAGGTGTCGGCTCCGGTGTGTGACATCACTGATCCTCGCGCATACGCAGCACGGTTCTTGATGAGCCGCGCGAAACGGGCTTGGCTAGGCCAGTGTAGCTAACGCTACAAAAAAAGTGGTTGATGCATGCGGGTGAAGTAAGCTTTACTGGAACATTCCACAGCGCTTTGCAAGCTCAAGAGACGCAACTGCAGGCGGCGTTCCCCTGCTGAAATGAGGTCCGCAGAACTTTTCTCTTCAAAACTTTAGAAGTGATGCTTTGTGCCACTTGCTTTGGCCGTTTCATCCCAAAATTCCCGTTGATGCAAACGCAAGATTGTGCCTCCATGAGGCAGTGGGACAGTGTTTTCCCACTTTTTGAAAACACTCTCATGAGTCAGTGGGACATATATGTCCCACTTTTTTTCACTAAACTACTGGCTTGATTTTGATGAAATTGATTTCATACTATTTCTTTCTAGTTTATATTAATAAAGCAGAACCGGTTTTTATATCACCATGTCAAAAATATAGGACGACCTACAAATGGTTTAGCAAAGCTTCAATTTGGGCTAGTTGGCACGGCATTGTAACGTAGTTGCGCTGAGCGAAATGCACAAACAAATGGCGGTACGAGAGGACAGGTGCTCGCGTTGCGCACCATCCGTCCTGTTCTCTCGTACCGTCATTTGTTTGTGCATTTCGCTCAGCGCAACTACGTTACAATACAAAGGGTTAACCACTCGGCTATCCGGGCACGCTGAGAGGACGTAGCATAGGTTTGTATATTATTGTAACGCCTAGTACACCGCCTATAGAGGCGCCACTGATGGCCATCTAGCGTGCGCCGTCGACAGTACACATGGGAAGCAGAGCAGCCGACAACACTTTGCATAGCTTTTCTCCGAGGGTTTGGCTGCAGGTTGCGGCTGCGATTTCCCATTCGTTCGGGTTCCAGACAACTAATTATGCGCTGACAGTTGCTGGAAAGGCGCGGGCCTCGACGAAAGTGGACTTCTGCACGGTGTTCGTCACAAACGAGCGCTTCACTAAGCGCGCGTCGCCGATTTCAAACGACGGCATGAAAGGCGCGAACGGTTCGCACGCGACAGAGCGCGCGCATGAAAAATAAAAGTATCAAAAACCGCCAGGCCTGCGTTGAACGCGCTACACAGTCGCAGCGAAAGCTGCGACTGTGCAGCGCGCTCATGTTGCGCGTTCGTGCAGCGCGTTCATGCAGCGCAAATACACTTGCATGGTACCCCCCTACGCCATAAATCATCATAATTTTTGTGTAGTGGGAAGCGTCCACTACGCCATTATTCGCATTCTACGGAGAAACGTGGTACCCGCTACACACTTGTAAGGCATTATGTGCACTTTGTTGATGCTGTGGCTGACGACGATGAATAATTATGCCTGAGGCTTTGGTAATAGGGTGGAGCATTCAGCGACCCACTCGTTACGCAGTTCGCATTGTGTGACATCAGGTTGTTTACTGTTCTAAAACGCTTTATTACACATCTTAACGCGATTCCTTACCCGACATGAAGCCTGCAAAGGGTCAGTTTGCACCGGAGTTTCAAGCACCAGCGCAAAGAGAGAGAGATAGAGATAGAGGCAAAGGAAAGGCAGGGAGGTTAACCAGGTTGTTCCCAGTTTGCTATCCTACACGAAGGGAGGGGGCAAGGGGAGTAAAACAAAGCACCGGCGTAGCTCAGTGGTGGAGTACTGGGCTGCCACGCGGAGGGCCCGGGTTCGATTCCCATTCTGTCCTCGGTATTTTTTATTTAATTAGTTTTTTTTTCTTATTTCGCGCGATAGTAGTTACGGACACCGCCGGCGACGGCGGAGGACAACTACGGCGCCGGAATCGGCCCTTGTTGTAACCTCATAACAGCTTTTGTTGCAAAACGCGCCCTCTGCGCAGAAGATGCCCGTGAGACAGCCTAATGCCCGCGCAAAATCGGGAAAATTTGAGAAATCAAAGCGGCGCTCTCCGATTCCGCAGACGAATTGTGAGAAGGATCTAGCCCTTTCCATAGGTTTCGCTGTGCTATGCACTGCCGAATCACATAGAGCTTCCCGAACACAGGCACGAAGGGCGCGCCGACGGACGGTCCGTCTGGGAGGAGTCAGTCAGTGGAGAAGTTATGATGTGCAAGTGAAGCCGCGTTCGCTCAACCAGAGAAGTGTTGTTTGATGATGTAGTGCGGTAAGGAGGACTTTGAAGTATCTAGAGATGGCACAGTCTGGGCAGTGACCAGTTTGAACGTGGTCGCCGAGGAGACATGTGCTGACCGACTGCAAAGGAGGATGAACCGTCTGCGCTGCTGGCTACGTGGAGTGAATCGCGAAGCCGGTGCATATTAAAGGTGAATATGTAAGTTGCGTCGCGCAGACCAGTGTAACAAGCCCCAGCTGCAAGATGCAGCTCGCGGTGGACATCCGTTTTGTTTTGTTTACAAATACGACCTCTCGATCACTTCTTGTTCTTCATGAAGTCGACCAATGCTGCATTGCTGTTTTTGTAAACAAAAAAAAAAAAAAAACCACGCATATCCACGAAGTGAATGATGATGAGTGGGCGAAGCACGGTGATTGTTTGGTAACCGTGAATCTCGCGTGACGTTTTGCCCACTCGCTCTTGGAAATGAGTTACAACGCGTATGTTCAATATATACAATGTGTTTTATTGGTCATAGCTAGTATGCCGTATTGAGTTCTGCATTCCGTTTTCCTGTCGTTATCCCCGCTTTGTGGTCCGTGAAATGTAGAGCCAATGGATCTTCGAGCGGGTCTAACCTGAAGTTGGCAAAGACAAGGTCTATGCACGTCTCCTTGGTGGTTGTTGGTTGTTTACAGTCATAAGAAGGGGTTGGTTCTTGTACTGTTGCCGTATTGCTGCCGCCTTCTCGAGCTCTCAACTCCTGGTCCGCTTGTCGTTTTTGTTGTTTTGCTGCCGCTTCCCGCACTTTCAACTCCGGGTCCGATTGTCGACGTTGTCGATGAGCCGCCGCATGCTGCGCTTTACGTCCGTTCTGATCCATGGCAGTAAGAGAACCTTCCTCATATGCACATATCATCATCAATGTGATTTAGCTCGAGCCGGGCTGATGTTTTCGCACCTGGGCTATGAGCGTGCACGCCGCCGCACGCCGACAAGGCTCGGTCTTAACGTGCTTCGCCCCTGATAAACAATGAACGTGTGAGCGAAGTGCCCTTGCACGGTGGTCGAACCGCAACTAACACATGCACAGGCTGCGATCGCTTTCGTCGCCTAATAGCGTCAACATGATCGAGTGCATCCAACGAGTACCGATATGGCAGAACGAAAGCATGAGAACAAGAACCGACGCATGAACTTGCCACAATGACGATACGGCTCACCTTTCCCAACGAACGGCAGCGATCCATTGCTACTGTCGCTCTTGCTCATGTGGCCTTGTGGTAAATGAGTAAAACCGTATTGCGGGCGATATTTTGTAGGTGTTTGAGCACCCCATCCCCTAACAATTGCTATAAATGCTATAAAGAATTAAAGAGAAATACAGAGAATGAAATGCCGAAAGAAAGAAAGAAAGAAAGAAAGAAAGAAAGAAAGAAAGAAAGAAGGAAAGAAAGAAAGAAAGAAAGAAAGAAAGAAAGAAAGAAAGAAAGAAAGAAAGAAAGAAAGAAAGAAAGAAATGCAGACAGTAGCCGCCTAACCAAGTACCACGCATGCTGCGAATGAGCCTGCGCTGCTCCTTCATACTCCAGAATGCTTACTTTGACGACGCTACTTCTTGATATACTACACTATAATTTCTCAGTACTCAGCTTGAAATCCTTATGCATAAGCACCCCACCCCCCTTTACGCTATGCCTGTAGACCCTCGGAGGCGAAATGAAGGAACTGAAATGTATCAACGAAGAAACCCCGTCATGGCCCGCTTTAAGGTTAACCATTTGCCTAGCGAAGACGACTGGGCACGTCCACACTGGAAGAAGCGTTTGATGACGCCGCAATTATAACACTCCAGCTTAGTTCCCTTTGGCTCGAACAGATGGCGTAGCAAAAAAATTTAAAAATGTGCTCGAAGCATCCATTTTCGTCAAGGAAGCGCTGCAGGGGCGGCGCCAGGATCTTTGTACGGGGGGGGGCACCCACGATAAGTAAATTCCTTCACGGGGGGCTGGGATGCGGGGAATTTAGGCGTGGTGTTCTGGCTCTATTTGCACGGGAGGGGGGGGGGGGGGGGCAGGTGGAAATTTTCTTGGAGCGGAGCTCCAGCCCCCTGTACCGTCCACTGGCTCCGCCCCTGCAGGGCTCGGTTATGGTATCCGGAGTTAGACAACTGGCGTTCTCCTTCGTCCGCGAGCGGCGGCGCGCGTGCGCGCATCGAATCCGTTCGGAAAAAAAATGATGAAACCAATGTTTTTAGCCGAAGTTTTGTGAAATGAAGGATTTCAGTTCTCCGGCATGTGAGGCAACGACAACACAGAGCAGCACACACATATATATATATATTTTTCCTTTCTGAATCATTGGATTCGGACGACGACCGCGCCTCAGCATATCGGCAAGAAGTGGGCGCCGTTACGTGTGAGCAAACCCCCAATGGCGCGCCCGAGGCTTTCTTTTTTTCGCGGACTCGTTATCCATCAACATTACATTTGAAATTGTGAGAGAAATTTTCAGCGCCGACGGCTGGAAAGGTTAGGGCACTTTTTGTGGTGCATCATGTAAAAACACGCTACCATGTAAATACTGTAAATAAACATTCCTGTTATCAGCTCCGGCTACTCTGCTCGACTTCTCCCTGCGACTTCGCTGGTTCCGGTCCTATGGGCAGACCCCCGACTACATCAACTGGTTGGCAGCGACGGGATGTCCCATGCTTGACTCGGGCCTCAGCTATGGCGAGTGCTTGACTTTCTTTGAGATTTGCCAGGTTCTTGATTTTGGAGTTTTTCTAAAACTGGTTTGAAACTTCTGTGCGTATAGGCTACGTTGTACCGCTACCATACGTCACAGCTATTCACCAGGTTTTAGCTTTCATGTTCTAAACCGGCAGTAATTTTACCGTGCGTGTAGGCTTCGCTTGTTCGCTTCCTAACGTGCTGGGAATTGAGGTGGGGAGAGGTGACAGAGAGCCGCAGCTGGATTAGGGCAATACAGGAGTGCGGCGCGGAAGATGACGAAATTGAGGAGTGTTGGGAGGAAGTTGAAAAACAGAAAAAAGAGGCCGAAAGAAAGCAAAGATTGGCTGAGAGGGTCAGGAAAGGAGCCGAGGAAGACAGGATACTTGAGAAAAGACGATTACCGTTAGGAATTTTACACGCATCGAGTAACCCGATTAACGGGAGAGCACCCTCAGATAAGAAAATGGAAGATATTCCTGTCGAGACCACAACCGCAGCGAGCCGCTCAAAAAATAAAGAGAAACAAAAGGCGTTTAAGGCTAGAAAGCCGGTCGTCTGCCACCGTTGCCGAGAGCCTGGTCACCTTTCGGTCGGCTGCCGAAAGCCTAGAAATGTTATCTTTATGGTGGACAGCAGCGACGGTAATGTGGAGCAATTGAAATCCCGCGCTCGTAGGTTAATTGTGAAGGAAACTCAATGTAACTTACTGCGGGACTCTGCCGCTACAATCGATACAGTACATCCCTACTCCGTGAAAGATAAGGTGACCACAGGTGAACGCGCGTGCACACGGCAAGTAGTTGAGGAGAAAAGTGTGTGTTTGCCGTTAGCCCGCGTAGAAAGTCAGGAACCGTTCGGACTGATCGCAACGGAGGCTGCAGTGTCCCAAAACCTGCCCAAGCATGATCCCTCTCCGAATGACTCGGATATGCTTTGGGGAAAGAAGGGCAATTGTTTTGGTGACGATTCAGCGAAAGCTCTGACGCGTCCGACGGCCTGTGAGTCCGCTCATGAGATTCAGGGAGCAGAAAATGCCAATGAACCGCTGGCTGAAAATCGCGACGAACGCGCGGGTGGCGAGACATCGGAGTCGCGGGAAACGATAGTCGGCAAAAACAGTGTGCTCTTGCCTGTAGCTCGCGTGGACAGTGAGGGGCCGTTCGGACTGCACGTGACTGAGGCTGCCGTGTCACAAAACCTGCCCAAGCATCATCCCTTCTCCGAATGACTCGGATATGCTTTTGGGAAAGAAGGGCCTTTGTTTTGGTGACAATTCTGTTGAAGCTCTTACGCGTCCGACAGTATGTAAGTCCGCTCCTGTGATTCAAAGAGCAGAAAGCGCTGATGATCGGCAGGCTGAAACCAGAGAACAGCGCGCGGGTGGCGAGACAACATCGTCACAAGAAACGAGAGTTGAGAACAGTGTGCGCTTGCCTATAGCCTGCGTGGAGAGTGAGGGGCCGTTCGGACTGCACGTGACTGAGGTTGCCGTGTCACAAAACCTGCCCAAGCATGATCCCTATCTTCCTTCGAATGACTTGGATATGCTATTGAGAAAGACGGGCCTTTGTTTTGGTGACAATTCGGCGAAAGCTCTGATGCGTCCGACGGCTGGTGAATCCGCTCCTGAGATGGAGCGCGGCGCGATTCAGGCAACGTTAAATGCTGATCCGCGAGTTGAAAGGCACTACCAAAGCGCGGGTGGCCAGACGGAAACGGTAGTTGGAGAGGACGGTATGCGCTTTCCGGTAGCCCGCGTGTAGAGGGAGGGGCCGTTCAGACTGTCCGTGACTGATGCGGCCGGGTCACAAAACCTCCCTAAGCACTATCCATACCTGATTTCGAATCACTGAGATATGCTTTTGAAGGGCCTTTGTTTTGGCTGACCATTCGGTTGCAGGTCTGACGCGTCCGACGGCTTGCGAGTCCGCTACTGAGATGAAGCGAGGCGGAATTCAGCAGATTCACAAGTTGATAGCCACGACGAATGCGCTCGTTACGGAGTATTCAAGTCACTGGGAACCCCTCTAATGAGGCTCAAGGAAAAACGGAAGTCTGGCCTAGTATTGCATCATTCAGAAGGGCTAGGTGCTGTCAGCGTGACAGCCCTGGAAGACCTGTTTGCCGGCTACTTTGTTTTCCTTGCGTTCCGGTGCCTCACGAAGGATCACACATTGTCCTTGCACTCGGCTCAAAGTACGCGTCATTCTGTTTCTTCCGAATTAAGGGCAGTGTTTTGGAGGGTAATCAAGGTTACGCACCTCCATATATAGTAGGTATTGTTGCTTTTTGCTTCAGTTGGAAGGAGTGTTTGAGCCATCTCAGGGATGTTCCGGGGCAATCGCGTGCCGCCGGCTAATTTCTGAGGGGCAAAATTTGCCATGTCGCAAAAGCTGAAGTGTGTTTGGACCACGATGTTGGACACGATAGCGGAAACGCTGTTAATCCCAGCCGTGCCTTTTCCGTTTAACACCAATGTAGCTTTAGACACCTTTTATTTGCACTCTGTGTACGTAACATACATTTAGCGTTTTGTTTTAATAACATGTACTCAGCGTTTTGTATTAATCACTTCATTTCGTTCTTCTGACGCCTGTAGCACCTGCGTGCCTTAAAAGTTGTACGTGCCTTTCTCTGCGAATGATACAAAACGTTAGGCTTCTGATTTTCTTCGTACTTATGAGTGTCTGTGTTTCTTATGACTTTAACTGAACCGTGATTTTCACGAGCAAAAGTGAAATTGTAATTTTCGAGGGAGCTTTTACCGGAAAATGTAGCCGTGGCATTTCTAAAGCTCAGTTGAGTGCTCTCAGTTTGTTGTGCATCTGGTTTTGCTTGGTTCGTTTCCGGCGCTTGCAAACCGTTGCTCAGGTCCAAAGATGGGGTCAACCTACGCGTCAACGAATTCAAGGGCAGCAAGTCTGCGGTCTCTACGGAGTGCTTTGTTGCTGCATCCCCTTCGAGACCTCTTGGGGCGGCGGACGGGCTTTTATGATCGGACTTTATGGCTTGGTGCCATTTGGACAATTGAAATGATTTCGCCGGTCTGTCCTGCTTTATTCCCGGGTGTCAGCGTTCCCCCAAGAGCACCTGTAGCGGCGACTACACGGCAATCATGCACTGAACCCTTCAGCGCACCTCGCCAAACCACTTCGGACTGACGCGACCGACTTCGACAGTTCTATGACCTAGGAGGGGCTGTTTGCAGGCGAGGCTGCTTGCTTTGTTCATCGTGCTACGAGACGCACCGAACAATCAGCCGAGAACTTGGGAGATACGTTTCCCACACTCCGAAGTACCTTCGTGGCCCGACTGGGAGGCACCTGCGTCGCAGCCGCTGTCGAGGAGCCATCGCTGCACCTGACTACACGGCTGGTTTCCAGGAATGTGCGACACTTCGGCTAGGTCATTGTGCTATGCTGCGCGGGGCCGTATTGTGTCCTGAATACTCATCTCTCGCCGACGGGCGAATTGGGCGTGCCTCTTCCCTCTTTCCAGGGTTGGGAAGGAGGCGGTGTTTGACCTTCCCATTTTGGGGCGGAGTTGAAGACATCGTCTCGATTGGACTATCCTGGACTTAATTGTTTTCCCGTGCAGGGAATCTTTGGAAGACCAAAGCCATAAAACGCGAGCGCCGAGGCGCTCCAGAGATCTTCCTGCATCATGTAAAAACACGCTACCATGTAAATACTGTAAATAAACGTTCCTGTTATCAGCTCCGGCTACTCTGCTCGACTTCTCCGGGCGACTTGGCTGGCTCAGGTCAAATGGGCAGACCCCCGACTACATCAGTCTGTTGTCGCGGTGTTGGAAGGCAGCGCAGTCAGAAATTCACCTTGGAGGTGGAGCGGTTCCCCGTAGACCAGCTCTGCGGGTGTAGCCTGAATGTCCGGCTTGAAGATGGCGCGAAGACCTAGGATGACGGCTGCGATGGCTTCGAGCCAGGTTGAGTCCGGGTGGCACATGACGGGCTGCTTTGAACTGTCAGCGGAAGCACTCGATCAACCCGTTCGCGCAGGCGTGATAACTGGTGGTCCTCAAACAGGGCTGGGCAGTATCGAAGATACATGTATCTTAGATACTCTTTGGGTATCTTGTATCTGTATCGCGATACGTCTCGCAAAACGAGTATCTGTATCTGTATTTCCGACACATTCAATAATGTATCGTGCATCTTAAGATAAAAAATACTGCTATAGAAACGCCACCCTGCGAAACAACAAATGTCGGCTGAACACTGCTTCTCAAGCCGATGCTGCTGCCACTAAGCCACCTCAATAAAGCTGAAGACAGTGTTAATCCTTTGTCTTTCCTTCAGAGTGTTCCAGTGAGCATAGGAACTAAGGTCTACACGCGTCTTTATTGGTGGAGCAGAGTCACGCGATGGCGCTCGAGCCATCTTGACAAAAACAAGCGCGTGAACGTCTACGTGCAGCCGACCTTTGTTTCTCGATGTTTTCTTTCGTTTTAGCTGTGTCAGTGCCATGAACCTTGTTCGTAGCCACGGCACTGTGCTGCGTACTCCAATGCATGCGGCGTCTTTCGCTCGAATTCGGTTGCGGCTACAGTGTACTTTTTGTAGTTTGTCTTGCGTGGTGCTTTGTTTCACATTCTCAAAAATGCAAGAATGGGGTTGATTTGCGTCTCCCTCCTTTCACACAGAGATTTCACAGAAATCGTCAATATAAGCTTGACTTGCACAGTATGTGGCTTATATGCAAATTAGATTATAACAACCGTTCCTCTACCGTGTGTCGATCCTATATGCAATAGCACAAGCATTTACGAAACAGATGATACTTTGGCGTACTGCATCTTTGTTATTCGTGCTAAATTATGCAAGAAGTTCTTTGATGATAGCTTGATTGTTAGCACAAGTCCTCCTTTTGCTGTCCTCTGTTTACATTCCACAATTTACCTAGGCCACTGTGTAGTTATTTCCCCTTCTGTAAACTGTAATAAATCTTTTGTAACCTCCTCCTCTATTCCTTCTCTTATTTATTCTTATTTTTTAATTGTCTGCGTCATTGCTACTATTTACATATCTACATTCCATGTGAGTTTACTGTTCAGGTGATGTTAGGGCAAAGGTGAAATAATCTGAGCGTGCCTAGTACTTACAGGAACAAAAATTCCACTTACGATTTCATAAAACAGCAAAATTGAGTTTACATTATAATAATGAAAATTATAACACCAAATCTTAAAGATGTTAGAAAGGGGATTTTAGAAACATAATACCAAATACTACGGTTTTTTCATCAGCGGCCTCACGAGCCTTTTAGTGCTATTTTCCGTGGGCACTGAGTTTTTTGTCTGACCTTAACACCTAAGGTTGACGATACATCATGCTCTATTTTCATAGCTTTTAGTGGTGCCACTCGTATCGTGTTTAATAAAGGGTGTCACGTAACTTGAACCAAATATTTGCAAAGAAGAGGTTAACCTCAACTGAACAAAACGAACGATGGGGTTTACCGCTATGTGGCTCTTATTAGGATATTTTTATATTGCGCGTAATTTCTTAACTAAGGTGAATAATGTAACATTTCTGTTCTTTATTTTGGGGCCAAGTGTGTTTCTTGACGTTTTAGAGGGCATTATAAAACGACAGATATGATTTTTTGTGGATAGGTATATGCTATAGTAGTGATTCTTCCGCCGTTTAAAGACAGCCGGAGAAATATGGGCACCTTACTGCACTCATACGCTATTGTGCTGCAGGGCTCACAGACGTGCTTCGAGCTACACTACAGGCAAGCGGACCGCGGCGAAATGAGCGGCGGTGACTTAGGCATCGGCTCCACAGGGCGTCAACCTTTCTGACCGCCACACAAGGCAAAGAAACACCATCGTCCCTGAGAACGCGACAAGCTGACGGTCCGCGCGCCGGTTGTCTCGCTCCAAGCGTGTTTAAGAGCGCTGCAGTACAATAGCGCATGAGCGCAGTCAGGTGGTTTTATTTGATGTTTCGCGTGCTTTCTTTAAAAGCCAGAAAATATTTACCTTGGCGAATGTACGCCGCCAAAAATGAATTGCCACGGTCATTCTTAAATGTGTTCTACGATGTGACGAAGCGCACTGTGCCCTAAAGTGAATATTAAAAATGTTGCATAATTGACCACACTTCATCAACAAAGTAAGCGCAATATAAAAATACCAGAACGAGCGCCACAGGACGGTAAACCATATGCCATTGGTTTCATTCAGCCACGGTTAAACGCTTGCTTTTTTTATTAATATTTGCTTCTACTTACATGAAACACCCTGTATATACTTATTCAAAGACATTTTTTTTATTGCGGAATTGCCTTGCTATTTGGCTTGGGTATATTCGCTTTCCTTTTTTTTAGTTCCCTCTAAAGTCATTTTCTTCTGTGTGTTACAAAAAAAGCAGATAAGCAGGCTAGAAGTTGCAATAGTGTGAATAGCAGTGATATCCTGAGACGCTTTTTGCCACGTACAATACATCTGGGAAGCTTCTGGGTGGCAGAAGTTCGCTCAGAGAGGAAATAGTAAAAGATCGCACGTTAGTGAATATGCTACTAACGAACACTTTACGCAATGTAGAACATGAAAAATTACGGCAGTTTTATGTTCTCAGTGAACTGTGAGCGCTAACTCGGTGGTTATTGTCTCCTCATGATGTTTCACAAAAAATATCGCTACCAGCTTTGTCACTGCTATACACCTGTAGGGTGATGCAGTACTACGAAAATGGTAATACGCTTACGGACCAGGTAAGACTCTGCACCAGTATTTGTACCATCTTGCGGAGGCTTCTTATTGAAGGTTCTTGCAATTAGACGGCAACCAGCTAGCTGGTCGCGAAGTAGAGCAGCGACACCCAAGCAAATACAAAAGTGTCAAATAAGCAAATGCCAATAACTTGTGTCGGAATGAAACTAATATACATTAACCAAGAAAAACATAACTTTCGGGATTTAAACACATAGAAAAAGTTGGTCGCAGTTAAAGGGACCCTGAAACGGTTTTGACGATTTTGTGCAAACACATTGGGCCGGTAGACCAAGTCCTAAGGGTCATTTACAGACTGATTTAAGCTCTCTGCGTAAACTGTGTAATTTATTACGACGCTTTAAAGCTGCGAATTATTGCACATCACTGCGGCTCAGCCAAACGCGTTTTCAACCGCCCATTCGCAGAACGACATGCAGTGGGCGCCCGACGTCACCCTGGCTGCTGATCTGATAGGCCGCGGTGTGCGCGTAGGAAAGATCGGCTGGTAGGGTGGCGGCACCTGTCGGAGCAGATGACCACTCCGCGATCTTCGTCTCTGTTCGCCAGACGGCGTGCGTGCTGCCGGGCGCACCGGGGCTACTATGGTCTCCGAGAGATTGCGCGCAGCCTGGCGGCGTGCAATCTCGGAAGTCATGCCTTGGCGAAGCTCAAATCGTCGAGTGCGCTCACGAGAGCTCTGCGATCGCCAGTGATGCCAGCGCGTCTCATGAGTTGAGGAGGCAAGGCAGGGGCGAGAAGGAGGGTATGATATAATTGTCCGTAGCCGCCTTGGTACACGGCGTGTCACTAAATTTGTGGTGCCAATGGTTTGACGATGCTCTAGCCTAAACGGTGACAAAGCTTCAAATAACCGTTTCAGGGTTATTCGCAGCATCATTATATAGATCTATAATAGCAAATTTATAAGTGTATCGAAGTATCTTAAGATACAATTTGGAAGTATCGTATCGGATACATTCATTCCGGAAGTATCTTGTATCTGCATATCCAATACTTCTTGCCCGAGTATCTTGTATCGTTTCGCGATACAATTTCAAAGTATCTTTGCCCTGCCCTGTCCTCAAAGCGCTCAAAACCGATGGTCAGCCCGAGGAGCATGAAACAGTGCGACTCGAACTGTCGTCCTTGATCGGTGATTACGCGGCGGGGGGCGCCGAAACGGGCAATCCAGCCGGTCACGAAGGCCGACGCGACTTCTTCCGCGTTGATTCCCTTGAGGGACCATGCCTCGGGCCTTCGTGTACACTGATCGATGGCGGTGAGGTAGTAGCGATATTGTCCGAGCTGAGGGGAAGGGTCCTATGATATCCGAGGTGGACGTGCTGAAATCGACCAGAGGGCAGAGGGAAAACTCCGAGCAGTGATGCGACGTGCCTGGTGACTTTAGTTCGTTGACATTGAATGCAGGAGCGCGCCCAGTTGCGGCAATCCCGCTGCATGGAGGGCCAGACGTAGCGGTCAGCCACGAAACGTGTAGAGGCGTGTATGCCGGGATGGCTGAGATTGTGAAGCTGGTCAAAAAGGCCACGGCGGTGGGCCAGGGGCACCAAGGGCCTGCTTCGTCCTGTCGACATGTCGCAGTGGATTGCGGTTGTTGACCCAGGTATGGGGATTTGTTGCAGCTGTAGTGAGGACCCGCCCTTGAGAAGTTCCTGCAGTTCAGCGTCTGTAGTTTGAGCCTGGGCGAGGACGTCGGCTGTTATCTGCGAAGAACTCACAGCTGCCACGCATGAAAGTGTTCGATGTCGGTGGTAAACTGGGCAGTGAACGAGAGCTGGTTCTGTTGAACTGGCGGGAGTTTGTCAGGACGTTGAGAGAAGACGTAGGTAAGAGGTTTGTGGTCGGTATAAATAGTGGAGTGCTGCGCTTCGAGAACGTGGCGGAAGTGTTGAACTGCTTCGTATATCGCCAGAAGTTCTTTGTAGTAAGCTGGCGAACTCGTCGGGGCAGCGGTCGTCATTTCGTCGGTGGAAATGGCCTTTGAAGGGGTCGCCTTCCGAGCTGATAGTTTCCTGGAAAAGAATGCCAAGGGTGTCCTTAGGTGTCGTCCACGCGTTGCATGAGGGCGGTGCCAACGGTGAAACCAGAGGCGTCCGTGAAGAGTTCCAAAGGAGCGTCAGTCACGGGATGGGAGAGAAGCGTGGCGGTGCAGAGAGCAGCCTTGCATTCCTTGAAAATCTGCACCAAAGTCGATGTCCACGTGACCGGTTGGTTTCCTCGTAGATCAGCCAAGGCATCATGAAGGGGCACCTGGTAGTCAGCGGCGTGCCGAGGAAACGACCAAGGTGTTTAGCGGTGGTGGCTTAAGGGTACTTCTGCAAGTCAGAGATGCATTCAGGCAAGGGTTGAGTTCCCTCTGAAGAAAGTTCATGGCCGTGGAAATGAACGGCGGAAGCGCCGAACGTGCTCTTCTGGACGTTGACGAGTAGGCCGTGGTCGTCGAGGCGTTGGAGCAACAGACGAAAGTGCCCGTGGTGTTCTTCGGCGTCACGTGAAAAAACAAATATGCCATCAAGATAGATGAAGTAGAAGTCGAGGTCACGGACGACTTCGTCGATGAAGCGCTGAAAGGTTTACCCTGCGTTCCTTAGGCCAAAGCTCATGAAGGGAAACTCGAACAAGCGAAACGGGGTAATCATAGCAGTTTTCGGAAAGTCGTCCGGATTGACGGGTATCTGCGTGTAAACGTTCACCAAGTCTAGCACGGAGAAGACGTGGCAGCCATGGATGCGATAGGCGAAGCGCTGTATGTGGTGGACGGGGTACCTGTTCAGGATGGTGCGCGCATTGAGGGCGTGGCAGTCCCCACATGGTCGCCAGCCATCGGTCTCCTTCGGGACAAGGTGAAGTGGCGAGGCCCATGGGCCGTCGGAGCGACGGGCGATGCCTTCTCGGAGCATGGCTTCGAGCTCTGCCTTGGCTATGCGCATGCGGTCTGGGGCAAGGCGACGGGCGCGGCGGAAAACCGGGGGGGCCTGGAGTAGTCCGAATGTAGTGCACAGTGGTGTGCTGCACTTTGCGTGGCAGCCCGCTGGGACGCGTCAAGCGGAGGAAGGCGTGGTACGGCGAATGATTTTCAACACTGGAGCACTTTGATGCTTTGTTGTTGGGTGGTCGTTCGCTGGCCTGGCGAAAAATGTCCCGTTGTCGCGTCGATGAGACGATCATGGCGGCAGTCCGGAAGGAGGTTATAATGTGCCAAAAAAGTCCGAGCCGATTATTGGTTCAGTGACGTCGGCGATGACGAAATTCTAATGAAGTTGGCGGTGTAGGTTCCTGAGCTGGATGTGCAGGCGCAGCGAGCCGTACGTCTTGATTGTGGAGCGGTTCGCCGCGCTGAGCTCGAAAGCTCTCGGCGGGCGAGTACCTTGAAGATGGGCTCGTGGGTAGCAGGAGATATCGGAACCGCTATCGACAAGGAACCGCTGCTTTGTAACTTGGTCGGTGACGAATATGCGACGGTCTCCAGGTTGGCAGCTCGCAGCCGTGCCTACGAGCTGCCGTTGGCGTTTCCTCTCGTGCCGAGCAGAGCAGGGTGGTCGACGTTGTCGGGCTCTGTCCCCGAAGCGTCGGTGGTTAGTAACACCGGCCGTGCGCACCAGGCTGTTGTGAGGAGGCGGTGTTACGGTCGCGGCTTTGAGAGTGGAAAGCGTGGGTGCGTCTTTGGGTGTTCATCGAGGTGTCGTTGAATGGAGCTGAGCCGTCTCTCGATGTCATCGATGTGGTGCGCGAGCTCCGTGGTGTTCAGTGACAGCCTGGATGGTGGACGATGACTGCGGCAAAGAGACATCGATGACTCGATCAGCGACCTCGGCAAGTTGGTCAAGGGGTAGCTTTAGCTGAGCCTGCAGGATCCCCTGGGCGTGCGGTGGAAGTCGCTGGAGCCAATGTGTTCGCAGGAAAGAATCGTGGATTTCCATGTTGCCTGCGAGGGCACGCGTGTGGCGGAGGAGCTGCGATGGTTATCGTTCGGCTAGTTCTGCGGAACTGAAGTTATCGCACCTTCCGGGCTTCCGAGGGTGACAGACGCCGGATGACTTCCGTATTGAGGTATTCATATAGGCTGGCCTTTGGTGGATGGGCAAGTATGTCCCGGACCTCGTTAGTGTAGCGGGCGTCCAGGTGGGCGGCTACGTAGTCAAAGCGGGTCCGGTCTTGCGTGATGTGCGCAAGGGAGAACTGGGCCTCGATTTGGGCGAACCATACCTCGGGCGAGTCCGCCCAAAACAGCGGAAGTTTGACAGGTACCCGCCAGGCGTCCAGGTCGGCAACGGCCGCGGTAGCAGTGCGATCTACGTTGAGAGCGACCGCCGGAACGGCGCTTTGGGGGCGTGGCCCGAGCGGGGTGTTGCGGAGTCATCGGGCGAATGCGGTTTACTGGGCATGCGCTGCTGCTGGAGCACCTGTTTCCGGGCCTGCAGTTGCTGTTCAAGTTGTTGTACTTGCTGGCGCAGAGCGGCAACGGCTTCCGAGTCGGACATGGCGGTGCGATTTGTTCGGTTTCCGGGGCATCTCACCAGATGTGAGATGCCGTAACGACGTAAGGACGCATCCCAACAAAACGAGCATATATTGAACTACAGTAGCAGCATCCGGAGAGCATTCTGACGCTACGCTCGACAGAGGTAGTGGAACATAATTATAAGCTTCCAAGCTTGGCAGCCTGGTTTTGTAGCCACCGTTGTTGACATAGGCCTTGGGTGACGCTGCGGTGGCGCTGCGGCTTATCCGATCGCAGTGCAGCGTGCGGTCGTGTCACGCCGGGCTGCCTGATAGCAAGGTGGAGGCTCCGCGGAATTGTGCGCAGATTGAGTCGCCACACTCTCATTTGTGCGAGGTCTGATTTGTGAGGTAAGACGTCCGGTGCAGCAAGTGGCTGGTTAGTCTGAGATGAACGTCGGGTGAATGCTCGTTGCCTCCTCAAATAGTCATAGCTCTGACAGAGGGTTACCACTTCGGACACAGTGTCAGGATACACTGCAATGAGTATCTCAAGAACATCGTCGTCAATAACCCAAGGATGTACCTAGGGAGGGCGGCATTGCCTTCTTATACGCAATGATAATAATATCTGGGGTTTTACGTGCGAAAACCACGATATAATTATGATAGACGCCGTAGTGGAGGGCTCCGAAAATTTTCACCGTCTACTATTCTTTAAGGTGCACTGACATCACAGAGTACACGGGCCTCTACCAATTCGCCTCAATCGAAATGCGACCGCCGCGGCCGGGATCGAACCCGCGACCTTCGGCTCAGCAGCCGAGCACCGTAGCCACTGATCCACCGTGGCGGATTTCTTATACGCAATGAAAGCTTTGTTTCGTTCCTGCACCCATGCACGCCGCCCTTCTTCGGCGAGTAACCTCCGTGGCGCAGGGCACTTGAAGACTGCGGATATTACCTACTTGAGAGCCTACCATTTCTGAAATCCAAAATCGTGGTTGCTAAACGACAGCTTCTCCACGTTGGCCTGGTAAAACTTCATGGCTCTCAACTTAGCAGCGTTATCCCACCTGTTGGATGCACCAACTTGTTGCTAGTGCAAGCGCCAATCTTCGACGTCCTGGTCTTCCGTGCACGCCAATAGCCGGAAGTCTCACTGGCGAACCGGGCTGAGGAAAGTGGTGGCCGCGAGCAGTGATGTTCCGTGCAGGGAATTTTCCCTTTTTTAGGAAATTTTCGAGTCATTTTGGACGAAAGGGAAAAACGGAATCTTCGCGATATTGCAGAGAATTTTGAGGGGTGGCGAAATTTTTTTTTTAATAACGATCAAAAGTCTGGACATGAGGATTTCGCATGTCGCAATCGTTTCTGGCGCACGTAGCGCGCCAAACCACAGCCTCTAAGGTTCGTTTTTAAAGACCATAGCCTTTAAAAACCCAGTCAATATATATTCTAGTCACTTCACATTTATTTATTTTTTTCTTTACGGTAGTTTGCAGAACCGTTCCTAATCAAGTCAATAAAATGTTAAATACCACCACAAAAAGCTTGTTTTATTTCACAATATTTAGTCACCATTATTGAAAAGTTGACGTGCTTTTTTGTACAAAATGTGGTGCATATAGATACAGAGCGTCTGCTAGGCACATTAATGT
>JALIZH010017981.1:0-25968 GCA_030522465.1 Rhipicephalus appendiculatus
GTAAGCATTACCATACACACTGAAAAACGCTGGCTAAGGTTCTAGCCTTCGTTGACGTTTTTATAACGCATGCATTTTGTGTGGTAAGTGGATCATAAAACACCTTTGCCTTCATGCGATGACATCAGTCGAGTGTCAGAAGGAGCCGTATGTGTCGCTTATCAAAGAAATCAGTTATAACAATTCAAACTAAAGTCACAGTAATCTCATTTTCCTAAATTAAATATATGTAGAACTGTTGCTTTTGACATAAACATTAATATTTTGTTTCAAAGCAGCTTTTAGCTCAGAGGTCGTTTTTAATGTGTGCTAGAAGAATAATAAGTTGAAGTTTCTCAAAAACGTTCCGCTCGAAACCTGCGAAACACACGGACGAACATGCATAAGAGAACACAAAACACCTTTCCCCGCTTCCCCCCATCTCGAAAAAATTATTGCTGTATCCTGGCTCAGAATTCACGCTAAAATTAAACTCGAACACCGAATTGACGCTTCCGAAACCTGGAGGTGATATTATGAAACAGGTATTTTCTATTGGAATTCATTTTCGGTACGAAACTAGGTAGTGCAATAATTCGTACGAATTCCCCGTATATTTATTATTCTTTAGAACAGGAGTCTCAAACACGCACCCGTGGGCCACATGCGGCCTGCCGACGTCTTGCGTGCGGCCCGCGGTCCGCACATGGCAGTCAATTCTTCCCATGTTTATTTTATGACATTGTGACTGTTCGTTCATTGCTAAATGGGGCTCGCATTATTTGTTCGCCTATCGTGATTAATAACGCTTTGTGCGGGTAAACTAGACAGACGCGACTGGTCTTAAGCATTTGTTTCGTGAGGCGGCCATGCGGTCACCATGTGTTGAAACATAACCGCGGAACATAAATTTTGTACTTCAGGATCGGGATCCAGTTAGTCATCGTGTAGATTGGCATCAATGTGCTTCCCGATACCTGACGCCAAATTCTCTGTAGAAATGACCCTTACATCAAATATGGGAAAGGCCTTCTTTCAAACGGCCACGTTAGCTTACATTTTGTTCAAGCTCCCTCCTCCCCTCCCCCCCCCCCTTTCTTCCTACTTATATACTGTGCCAGCCCTCTGCGTGACTAAATTTGGTGACTGCGGCCCGGTAGGTGATGTGAGTTTGAAACCCCTGCTCTAGAATATTCCTCAATGAATCGAGTCAGTCAAGTGCATCAGGTGAAGACTGTGCCCTGTGAACAATCAATGTGCGCGTTCATACACGTAACGTAGATATACTATATGTATATATATTTTTATATATGTGGGGTTTTACGTCTCAAAACCACGGTATGATTATGAGGAACGCCGTAGCGGAGGGCTCCGGAAATTTTGACTATCTGGTGTTCTTGAATGGGCACTGACATCGCACAGTACACGGGCCTCCATCAAAAATGCGGCCACCGCGGCCGGGATCGAACCCGCGACCTTCGGGTTAGCAGCCGAGCACCCTGCACGTAACATAGAGCATGCACGTTGAGTCCAACTACATACTTTCTTTTTGTCACTAGAAAAATCTGAAGCTATATATTATGAGAATAACAGCGGATATAAACTCATAAAATGTGTTCTTAAATTGATACAGTGCAAAGAATGCTACGCTGCACAGAACCTCCCCCTTACCCCCCAGAAAAAATATACAGCGGCCACTGACACGGGCTACAGAGCGCTTTTACGTTTAACATAGCACTGTGGGTGACTTCTTACGTACTGACAACGTGCACTCAGTGGGAGCGACAGTCTGCCTACCAATGGATGGGAAACGCAGCGGAGTACGACGGGAAATTAGGCAGGGTGGTAATGATAGGATGTTCGCTAGGCTAAAATGGAACCAGCTCGCCCAGGATAACATCTATTGAAGATCGTTCGGAGAGGCCTTAGTCGTGCAAAGGACATAACAAAAAGTCACAGTTTCACGGCAAGGGTGAAGCAATGAATGCGATAGCAAAAAATTTCAACGTTATACGAAGTGCGGCTCGCAGCTAACTCTTTTGGATCAAATCTCACGCAACTCTACAAAACACTGCTGTAAGAGAATACGGCCGCTCAAGGCACATATTTCGCACCATCTCTTCCCGTTGTGAGCAAAGTACGTAGAATGATATACGAGCCGCCCGCTGACGCCACCAGCGACAACCGCGCTTGTATAATCAAAAGTCAACAGTTGCTGCTCGAAGGACCCCCCCCCCCCCCTAGCATCTTTTCATGCTCGTTAAAGACGGGTGGGACGTTTCCTCTCTGCTTGAGCATTCAATAGATGGTCTAACAGGCGGGAATATCTTATCGCATGCGCCTCGGAGCGACGGAGGTGGGGCGGCTCGTTTGATCTCCGTTTGAACCGGGTTCGTGGCCCCCCGCTCGCGCGCTATTACCTGAGTGTAGAACGCACGATGGACTGGGGGGATCTCATAAACTTGGACTTGATACCGCATATCACGGCAACGGCGACGCCGACAGCAAAAAAAAAAAAACACGTTGAGACTGTCCATATAATCGCTATCGTAATAGAATAGGCTGAGGAGAAAGACCGTGATTATGGCTGAGCTTTGTTACCGGCCTATCCTCAACCGATAGCATTTACAGAATTGGAAGGAGATGCGATGGCGAAGCACAGGCAAGTCGCTCCTGCTAGTATCGCCTCATAGTTTAGAGAAAGGAGTTCAATGTCATTTTCATTTAATAATTTTTTAACATATGGGGTTTCATGTGCCAAAACCACGATATGATTATAAGAGACGCCGTAGCGGAAGGCTCCGGAAATTTCGACCCTCTGGTGTACTTTAACGTGCACTGACATCGCACAGTACACGAGGCTCTGGCATTTCGCCTGCATTGAAATGTGACTACCGCCGAAATCGAAGAATCTGCTTTAGAGGAACTTTTCATGCCGTTTCTATCGACTTTTAAAACCTTCAAAAGAGGAGAACAATTGTGATTCACATTTTTCAAGCGCACATGGTTAAGGATGCCGAGGTTTTCGCAACGCGTCCTCTTGCTACTCACTACTGTGAAGTCAACTACGGAAATCGGTAGCGGTTCTACGTGAATTCCGTCCAGTGGTATGCTCTTCAGAGTATAGTCCATGATTCCACCCGTGGTGTTTGCGTAGCCAGTCGCAAATCCATTGCCGTACATCTTTATCAAGATACCTGTGTCTCCGACGGAACGAAATGTCTTCATTAAAGAAATGCTCCCCGCTTGGATGGGGACTTTGATACTGAAATAGAAAAAAAAATAATGAAATAAGTGTGACAGTTAACGTGAAGCTGCATACTAAATTTTGCCCGATCATCAAACACATCACAATACCTGGTGTTAACGACACACCTCACGGTAATACAGCGTTACATAGCTGTACTTTGCTTCCGTATTTTCCCGTTGAACAGGTTGAAAAACGTCGCAAAAAATTACAAAAGATCGGCTTTGGAAGTCGTCAAACTAATGCGTGAGTGTAATTTCGTTACTGAAATGGCTTACATGGAGTCCTCCCTGAAAGATTGCTTCCCTGGAACTAAGTATTGATCTTAAAGATAGGCCTACTTCATAAAGAAACAATGCGTGTGCGAAAAAATCAAATGACTACTGATACCAGATTAAGCATATGGCTAAATGATTTTATGATTTTAGGGAGGGTATGTGTTGCCGGCATACAAACTCACTCGATATCCCGTGGCCATCGGGCTTGTATGAAGACGTATCCTCCGTTTGTGATGCTGACGTTTTCGTGCTTGAATTCGAGAGTTGGCTGCAAGATGACACGTCAAGAAGTGGTTATGTATGTCTGGCGCAATGTTTAGCAAAAAAAAAAATTGGAGGACGCTACCGATTTCCCTTCAAGAGTAGAACGTGATGGCTTAATCGGGCCCCGTGCGCGTCGCCTTCACAATAGCAAGCCTAGCTTCGGTTCTCCGTGCATGCCTGAACTGTGCCGCAAGAAAGCGAATGAGTGCGCGCGTAACATTGGCCGTTTCAAGCTATCTTAGAATGCATGCTGCAAGTACAGTTGTTAAGTGCCCGATACATCATAATTCTTCCTTTTGCGAACCAGCGAAGGGCCCACAACGCCAACCTACGCAGCTGCTCACTTTGTTGATGCTTTTGCAGTTCATGATGATTATATGTCAACGCTTTGTAAAAGGTGGGCCTTTGAAACACCCAGTCGTTCCGCAATTGATTTGTGTTAGCGCCTGGCACGACTCTACAGTTCTTCCACGCAATGTTGCATACGTTAAGGATGCTCCTTCCACTACATGGTATATGTAGTGTTTTTTTTTTCTCTTTTTTTTTGCGAAGCAGATTCAAGCAATGGCGCAGGTCTGCGGTAAAACACATTGCCACGCAGACGGCCTGGGTTCGATTCCAACACTAACCGAAGGCTTTTATTATTTATTAAATGCGAAGCATTTCTTAGCGAACTTCGGCGACTTTGAGCGTATCTATCTATCTATCTATCTATCTATCTATCTATCTATCTATCTATCTATCTATCTATCTATCTATCTATCTATCTATCTAGCCGCCTACGACTTTGTGCTCTCCCGGCCGTACCGTTAATGGGATTTATACCAAATTTGGCATGGCGTAACATGACTCTATGACGAACGTAAATGGCTGGTCATATCGTGAAAATCATGAATAACTTGTCATGAAAAGTATGATTTACATGCCACGCTCATGGTGCGCTCGCGGCCGTTTCGTTATCTTGAGATACACCAAATTTGGTATTGATTGACGTGACTGTATGACGAACATAAGTGACAAGTGGTAATATGGAAATCATGACATGTCATGAGCGACATGGCTTGCATTCCACGCTCATGGCGCACTCGCGGCCGTTTCGTTAGCTTGATATACACCAAATTTGATATTCAGTGACATGACTGTATGACGAACATAAATGACAAGTGGTAATATGGAAATCATGACATGTCATGAGCGACATGGCTTGCATTCCACGCTCATGGCGCACTCGCGGCCGTTTCTTTAGCTTAATATACACCAAATTTGGGATTGAGTGACGTGACTGTATGACGAACATAAATGACAAGTGGTAATATGAAAATCATGACTTGTCATGTGCGCCATGACTTGCATGCCACGCTCATGGCGCGCTCGCGGCTGTTTCGTTAGCTTGATATACACCAAACTTGGTATTGAATGACGTGACTGTATGACGAACATAAATGACAAGTGGTAATATGGATATCATGACATGTCATGAGCAACATGACTTGCATTCCACGCTCATGGCGCGCTCGCGGCCGTTTCGTTAGCTTGATATACACCAAATTTGGTATTGGGTGACATGACTGTATAACGAACATAAGTGACAGGTGGTAACATGAAAATCTTGGCATGCGTGTCATCTACAACGCCATTTACATGCCACGCTCATGGTGGGCTTGCGTCCAATTCGCTAGCTTGCTATACACCAAAATTGGTATTGCGCGACGTGACTGTATGACGAACATAAATGACAGCTCCTAACATGTCAAACATGATATGCAAATTATGTAAAGCAGGATTTGCTCCTTCTTGGCTGCTTCGCATTACATCGATTCCCACAGTGCGTGGGATCTGCCGGCTTTTTTTTATTTGCATCTTTCTCAGTGTCTCGGTAACGGACAAAATGACAAATTTTCGCTCACAATCAATGACACCCACACCGACACCAATGGCGACACTGAGATTTCTTCTTAACAAGCTCTTTAGCGCTATCATGTTAGTCTTACACACACCTCTCAAGACATGCAGCGATAGTGTCCTCAGTGTGCAGCGTATACACAGTAAAATGATTCGCTACACAGTGGTGAGTTAATTGGAGAGACGCGCTGAAATGTGTGTTATATCGGAACAATTGCACGTTTTTACTGCGCTAAATTCCTGCATCGGAACAGTTACACTAGCATTAAGGGCACATAATTCTTCCTTGGGATAGTGTTAGGTAACCGGCAGAAGACTCTGTAAAAAAAAACACAGCATATCCACGGAGTGAATGATGATGAGTGGGCGAAGCTGCGGAGGTTCATCGGTAAACCGTGAATCTTCCGTGAAATCTGGCCGGTACATCATCACCGACGTGAGATCGGGCGCGTTTATACTAAAGGGTCGATGAGAGTTATGGTGGCTGAAGCAATCATGGTTACACCGTGAAATCTTCAGTGGTTTCGCCCAGCAGTAATGAAAGCGATAGTGTGTGTGAAATTTTCTTCAAACTTCAACGACCGGTCATCGTCCATAGTCCGCCAAGCAGCACGATCCGGCAAGCGCACTCGTACGGCGGTCCGCGCAATCGAAGAGCAGCTGCACCACCAACGCCATCTAGCGTACCTTCACCCAACCGCCATATTGTACGCATGTCTATAGGACAGCGCCCTCTCGGAAACGAGACGAGAACTGGAGATGACGACACCATATCCACGGAGTGAATGCGGTAAACCGGTAATCTTCCGCGAATTCTGCGCAGTACATCATCAACGACGTGAGATCGGGCGCATTTATACTAACGGGTCGATGACAGTCATGGCGACTCGCAGCTCACTTTAATTTTACATGTACGTTGTGAATTTTTTTATTGTTTAATCACGCACCGGAGACATCTCACACCGGCACTACCTTGGAGGTCGAAATCCAGTACCTACTGGCTACTCAGAGTGCATGGACAACCGAGGACTGCCATAAGGAGCTTCGCCCCTAAATATATTCATCATATACAAGTACTAAACGAGAGGTGGCTACATACAACGGGGACCCACGGCTTAAGGAGCTTCACCCCTAAAAAAAAAAAACAAGATTCATTGTGCTCTTTTACACTGTCCTGTTTGTCACACACACACACTCACACACATACAAATATATATATATATATATATATATATATATATATATATATATATATACACCAGTTTGATGCCGTTACTACGACTGCGAGCTTCGAAACTCCTGACATTCACTCTGAGCTAATGATCGCTCAGTTACCGATTACCCTTATGAAACTGGAATCTAGCTGCCATCTTGCTCGGCTAATAGTGAGCTCTAAGTAAACGCACGTCAGTAATGGACAGAATGTGCGTGAGTGCCGTGCGTCTACTTAAAGAGTACTCGACGGAGAAAGGCTTGAAAGGGTGCAGAACTTAGCCATTCCGTTGGTTTGTTGACGTTATAACAGGAATATCAGTACACACGCATGAAAGAATCGTTGCAATGAGATGCAATATATTCGGTGACAGCCTAAGAATAAATATAGGCTCCGTCCACGAGGCCGCATTGCCCTTATTAGGAGCGAAGCTCCCTTAGGCCGGCACCCGTTCGCCGTTGAAGCTCCCTGGATGCGTCGCCGGCTCAAAAAGACAATGAAACGCCGTGTGCGCCGAACGCCGAGCGGTTTGCTTCTAGCGCACAAGAAATTCGAGGTTAAATAGAAGAAATAAGCTCTGTGCACAACTGGTTATAATGGTCGTCTTCACTTTCACCATCGTGAAACTTTCACCAGCGTCACTTTCACCCGCGTCTACTGCTACCTTAGACAAAGCGCAGCACGGGCGCTTTGTCTAAGGTAGCAGTAGACGCTCTTCCCTCGCGGCGCCGGCGCAAAACAACAAAAAAATAAAAAAAATAAAAAAGAAACGGCACGCGGTGCAAGGCGCTTGCAGCGTTCCGCGCCCGTTGCGCAAAAAAAAATAAGGTGCGCGGCGCAAAAACAGTTCGCGTTTATAAACGACAACAAAATTTACCGAAAACCATGTTTGTACATATATAAAAAAATAAGGACCCACTTGACATTACTTAGGGCTCCTCACAGAATATGGATAGTCGTCCTCAGAAACGTAAACGTGAATATGATGAAGACGATAAGCAGCTTGGCAAGGATGCGGAACGCAAAGCCAGAGCAGCGGCAGCAAGATGAGCCCGGCAACAGGGTCTTGCGGTTAAAGCACGACGAGCGGAGCTTCGAAGGGTACGCCGACAGGATCCTACCGTACGTGCTAGAGCGGCCGAATCTAAGCGCCAACGCCGCCAACCGTTTCAAAATGTACATAGTCGTTTGCTTCCCATTTCCAAGGAGCTTCGCTCATCGGTTGTATTCGTACTCGGAACAACTGCTAATTTTTTTCATGCTTCCGCCGTGTTGCTACTCCACGCTGCGGAAACTACGGAACGCGATAAAGCGTTGCAAAACACTCCGAGCTGCTGCCGCTTGGGTTCACGTGAAACGCGGCACAATCACAAACTTCAACTGCATCGAATGACGACCAGCGAGGATGATGCTGTTTACGTGTGGATAAGAGTTCAAGTTTTTATTGGCTCGTCCTAACCATTACGTCATAGCAAAGGGCAGCTCTAGTTGGACGCGCATAACACAAATGGATAGTGGTACCCTTTACTTTTTATTCTTAGCTTGTCACCGACTATTGATGATCGACGACGCAGACTTCGCTTGAAAATTTTTTTTTAATATCATTCAAAAGTTGCCATTGATATGCCTATTTATATGAATTGATATGCTACAAAATGTAGCAGAAGGCTTGATCTCTTGATTGTTCTTTATAATATTCAGTTTCACACAAATAATTATTTGTTGAATGTCTCCCAGCAGTCGTAGTTCAATGTTTGAACTTCCTAAATGCTGTCTACAAGTGAGGAGTTTATGCCGCATCAGCAGCCAGTCCTATAGCTCAACGATGTGCAACGTAAAAAAACATTGATACAGTAATCCATGTACCGTTTCAGAGGCATTTAATTAACTTTTTCAACAGGCTTAACGGCAGCACGTAAAACTAAACGGCTTCAATTAGCGTCTGAATAAAGAACACGTCCTTACGTTAAACTCGACGAAATAGTCAGTTGCGGCGAAGTGGCTTTCCCAAAATACGAAATTTGAGCCCGCTGTTGGTCCGGAATAAAATATTCTCATCGGGTCTGTCTCTCGGTAAACACTTGCGGATGGAAAAATCTGCTGGCCATCCAGAGTCCCCTGCACATGTATTATGAGCCCTTATTCAAGCTATGCCAGATAAGCCTTTTTATATATATAAAAAGAACTTTGAAAATCTTTGGATTAAAACTGACCGTCATTGGCCAGTGCGCCTTTTTTTCTGGAGCTTCTGCGCAAACTGTTTATACAATAATTTAATATTCTATAATTTGCCTTCAATTTTTTTTATTATTCAACGCTATATTGTGGCAAGTAGGGGAGTAGCTCTTACTCTTGATATTTCTGTTTTTCAATAATTGTGCAAGAGTCTAACATCTATTAACAATAAAAGAAAAAGTCACAGTTTCACCGCAAGGGTGAAGCAATGAATGCGATAGCAAAAAATTGTAATGTTATACGAAGTGAGGCTGGCAGCTAACTCTTTTTGGATCCGATCTCACGCAACTCTAGAAAACGCTTGTTTAAGAGAATTCTCTTCGCGTTGAGAGCGCAGCACGTAGAAGGGTACACCGGCCCCCCGCTGTCGGCCGCACAGAAGGGGGAGATAACGCGCGCGCCCGCGCCCGCGCTCGTAAAATCGAACGTCGCCCCCCCCCCCCCCCCCCCCGCCCGCTGTCGGCCGCCGAGAAGGGGAGATAACGCGCGCGCCCCCGCTCGTAAAATCGAAGGTCGCTCGAGGGACCCCCCCCCCCCTCTCGTCTTTTCACGCTCACAAACGACGGGCGCGGCCGGTTATATATATACATATACATATACATATACGGCAAATGACGCCGACGCCGACGGCGAAAACCAGCCGCGAGTGTCCATATAATTGCTATCGCAATAATCATAACATCTCGGGTTTTACGTCCCAAAACCACCATCTGGTGTTCTTTAACGCGCACTGACATCACAAAGTACACAGGCCTCTAGCACTTCGCCTCCATCGAAATGCGCCCGCCGCGGCCGGAATCAAACCCGCAACCTTCGGGTCAGCAGCCGAGCAGCGTAACCGCTACACCGCCGCGGCGGACGACTTCTATTAACAATATATATTCAATACGAAGCGTTAGCTCAATTCTTATTTCTCGCTGAGTATTTAGAATCACCACAGTGTCCTGTTATGTATTCGTCGAATAATTACTTCCTTACAGTGGAATGAATATAGTGTCGCCAAAAATGTGTGCAGGCACTGTAGGGCGGTATAAGTTTTCCAGCTCTTTCGAGGCGTTTGCACAGACTCACTAGAGCTCTTTTGAGGCATATGCACAAACTAACTTTAGAGTAACAAAAAAAAAATACGTATACCTGATCACCTTGCGTGCCTTCGATATAAACAGTCACTATTTCCACTAGTCCATGGGAGTGCGAGAGCTTATACTACTGACATTTACGTACTGCACTTTCAACCATACTTCTGAAGACAGCTAAGGAATCACTATGTTTGAGCTTCTTCAAGTTTTCTTTCGGTCTCTGCCGGCGGCAAGTTATCTTTTCGTCCACTTTTCTTTCTCGACATTTACATTAAAATTAATTCTAATAACATCCCCTAAACCTTCCTTGTCATCATTGTCTGTTAGTTCTTGCTTGGTAATTTAAAAACAGCGCGAAATAGAGACAAGGGACCAAAGAAGAGACGACACGGCGCTGAACTCACAACTAAAATTTATTAGAAGACACACACACATATATCAAGCAGCCGACCTAGTCACGTGGCACACCAAAGGCGTCTGCGCAGCAGAGCAAACAGGGTACAAAAAAAAACTAATCATTGTGAACAGCAACACGTCTGTAAACAACCGAATAAAAAAAAATTTAAAACCATCCGTCATACTGGCCGAAGAACATGCGTAACGGTCCATAAAAACCAATAATCGATTTAACATGGTAGCGCTGTGCCCAGGAATCCAACCTCCTTTTCACCGAGGGCCACAGACGGTTTACTTACGCACCTTTCCCCCCTCCCTTTCAATGTAAAAGGCCTCCATCACTTCCCTGGTGCATTTGTCTCGATGGCCAAACAAACAAGTGGCTTCATCTGCCATAGGTTGGCAGCCACAGTCCCTACAATGTGCTGGCAAGTGTAAACCGCCAGAAGTCGTTAAAGAGGTTAAGTGTTCTTTTAGTTTCACATTGACGCAGCGGCCGGTTTGTCCTATATAACCCCCCCCCCCCCCCCCCCCGCATGATAATGGCAACTTATATACAACACATGATCTACACTGAACATATCTATTTTTTCTTTTATCCGGACAGAACGAGCATGCCTTGCGTGAACCCGAACTTCTTCTATGCAAGCGGGAGCAAATAGAAGACATCTTATTGGGAGCGGACATCACAACACGTACCCCATACCTACTGGCCTCATTTTTTAAGCAATGGGAAAACTTATGCACGTAGGGAACCACAACCACAACCATTATCATGCGGGGGGGGGGGTTTATATAGGACAAACCGGCTGCTGCGTCAATGTGAGGCTAAAAGAACACTTAACCTCTTTAACGACTTCTGGCGGTTTACAATTGCCAGCACATTGTAGGGACTGTGGCTGCCAACCTATGGCAGATGAAGCCACTTGTTTGTTTGGCCATCGAGACAAATGCACCAGGGAAGTGATGGATGCCTTTTACATTGAAAGGGAGGGGGAAAGGTGCGTAAGTAAACCGTCTGTGGCCCTCGGTGAAAAGGAGGTTGGATTCCTGGGCACAGCGCTACCATGTTAAATCGATTATTGGTTTTTATGGACCGTTACGCATGTTCTTCGGCCAGTATGACGGATGGTTTTAAATTTTTTTTATTCGGTTGTTTACACACGTGTTGCTGTTCACAATGATTAGTTTTTTTTTTTTTTGTACCCTGGTTGCCCTGCTGCGCAGACGCCTTTGGTGTGCCACGTGACTAGGTCGGCTGCTTGATATATGTGTGTGTGCCTTCTAATAAATTTTAGTTGTGAGTTCAGCGCCGTGTCGTCTCTTCTTTGGTCCCTTGTCTCTATTTTGCGCTGTTTTTAAATTACCAAGCATGAACCACCAACTAGCCCAACTTTCGCTCCTAGTGCTGTTAGTTCTTATTAATATCGTGTCTAACAAAGAAAACGAGCCCTTAAACTTACACTTCATTCCTTCATTCATAGCGAGGGTCTCTTTCTAGCAAACTTAATGCATTCATGTGGTATGCGAGGGATTATTGGTCAGCTGCGAGCTCGTAATAAAATTACGTGCTACGTGACGCCAACAGGCACAAATAGGGCGTCTCGCCGTAACAGCTACAGGCGGCATGACTGACGCTCCCACGTTTAAATTCACATATATACCCTACAAAATGGACGAAGGGATGCGTTATTCGAAGGTCGCAGGTTCGATCCCTGCCGGCGGCAAGTTATCTTTTCATCCACTTTTCTTTCTTCCCATTTACATTACAATTACTTCTAGTAACACCCCCCCTATGCTCTCCTTAGCATCGTTCTCGGTTAGTTCACAATAATGTTACGTCTAACAAAGAAAGACGAGCCCAGAAATTTACACTACTTTCCTTCGTTCAAGCGCAATCGATCTTACCATGAGGCGAGACAGCTCAGTATGGAATTCCAGGATGTGAAGCCCCTTCGGAGGCGCCTTTATGTTGTTAAGTGGCAACGTTCGCTGCTGCTTGTCGCGATAGTATTCCAGACTATACGTATCGGAAAACCCAAGGGTCAGATATGTCTCAGTCGGTTTCGTCTCGTGGGCGAGCGTTAACGAATTTACGTCCCTGCAAAGTGTGAAGCAAGCAGAAAAGAAAACAATTTCAGAGGAATCCTTTGCTGGGCGAGTTGATAACGTATCTGTGAAGAAGGCAGCGTGAAACGACACCCATGTAAAAAAAGAACGGCTAGACCAGGGTTGCCGTTGGGTGGACATGAAAAGGCGCCCGAACTCACGCCAAAAGTAGCCAAAGTAGCCATGTCATTTGATATTATCGCCAAATTTCTAGCGAAATAGAACAGAAGTGGTATTATCAACAGAGTCGTTACTATTGATGAATAAATAAAACCGTTTTCAATAAGTAAGACCACACGTTTAAAGAAGAGCCATGGCGCCAACTGGAAATTTTCGTCGCCAACGGGGTCCAAAAGTAGCCAATTTGGCGCAAAGTAGCCACCAACGGCAACCCTGAGGCAGACTCGGCAATCAATGGACCAGTATATTTACACTTTAAAGGGCTGCTAAATAACTTCGAATTCATAGACACGGGACAGGTTTGTTCATATTCATCACTGCCCTTCCTACATTTTTTTTTTGTTGTGGAGCGAAAAACGAAAAAATGTAAAGGAAAGTACCCCAGCCCGTGCCACAAGAATAACGGGCTTAAACCAATGAAAATAAATGAATAGGGCAGATACCTTAAGGTAATTTTGATGATAAGGAAGAGGGAAGAAAAAAATTCAGAAAAGGAAAAGAAAGGTAAATGACAAATAAATAAAAAAAAACAGGAAGAAAACAGGGTGAGAAAATTGGTGGGCGATCTACTCCTCACGAAGCAGAACTTCATTTTTGTACTTTTCTTCGGGTTTTGGGTGTCTTGACTCTTGAAACCTTCTTGGGTGATTGTTGAAATTCTCAATTTCCTGAAGTTTTTCAGGAAAGTTGCGGAATCCAATTATGGGCGGTTGCTTGGGAAGATTCCGGTGATGTCCTCTTCTCTCCTGATTCTTGATGTATCCCTTTTTTTTATTTGTCTCCTCATCAAGACAGCCCAGAGGTCCCCGAAGGACGCCCAGAAGAACGGGGGGCCATTGTCAGTAGTAGCTCAATGTTTTTTATTATTATTTTAGTGGAAAAAAAGTATAGAAGATGTGGAAGTTGAGGAAGATAGAGAGATAACGATTAAAATGGGTGGTACGTCCAAAATGTGCGCTCGGAAGGCTGCGGGATCCTCAGTGCGCAGCTGCTATTTGCGCTTCGCCACCCGGGCGTGTTCATGCGCCCGGACTGTTGCATCGGTCCGGCGCACATGAATTCTCTCACGGATCAGCTGTCGGCGCTGTTCATGGAAGATTGTCTCCTGTTCGGGCGTTCGTTCGATCCGTGCCCTCCCGATGTGGAAATTGTAAGTTTAAACTGCAGCGCGCGGGCTCGGCGGCACAGTTGCGAAGGGATGAACGACGTCACTGACGGCGCAGCCAATGGCGTGTGTGCTTGGGTACGATGCAGAGAGTGGCGTCACTAACGACGCTCCCAATGGCGCGCGTGCTTGGGTGCGACTTAGAGAACGACGTAACTGACGGCGTAGCCAATGGAGACCGTTATCGTTGCTCGTGGCAAACTGTTATTCGCTTCGCCTAGCCATATACAGCTTTCCCTGTAAAAAGAAAAAGCATTCCTAGTGTAAGCAGCCAACACCACCTTGAGAGCAGCCCGAACACAGAGCGAGAAGGGTGACGAACAATAGTCGTCGCCGGTAGCCAGTCGGGAATTGTGCACGCCCCGCAAATGTTCTCTGACGTTGACAATACTCGCCCTACACGTGGAACGTCACACGGGGCCTCGGCGTACGTCATAACCGTGACGATGTCGCGAGGTGCTGCCAACTCAGCTGAGCACTCATGCTTACCTTAAAACCAAATTAACATATCTTAAAGCTAACGCCCAGCAATAATAATAGGGAAGAAGTGTCCCCGTATACAGGACAGTCAAACAACAAAAACATCTTGAGGTTCCAATTTCGGTGGCAGGGGTCATTTAAGTGCGGAGCACTTCAGGGGCCCGGGATGTCGCATGATGTCGTCGCTTCGCGTACGCAGGCAAAACCACGTATAAGAATAGAAAAAAGAAGAGGAAGCAAGCGAGAAATAGAAAGACACTGAAAGGAAAGGAAAAATTAAGTGGGAAAATGTAAATAAATAGAAGTAAAGAGAAAAACAAGACAGATAAAACTGGAAAAGAAAGGAAGAAAGACAGAAGCCAAGAAAGAAACATGAAAAGAAGGAAAGAAAGAGAAAACGAAATGAAAACAGTGAAGGCCGCCCAGCTCCGCACATCCTACAGCCTTGGCACCACTAGTGCGAAGCTGAGTTTTTTCCTTTTTTTATTGCGAGTGATCCACCACCATACAATCTGAATGGCAGGAAATGTGCCTGACGTTGCATTAGTAACGCTATGTTGCCAGTTTCAGTGGTTGTTTGTATCACGGGCAGGGGCCTCGGGGGGCGGGAGGGGGGGGCGTGCCGGTAACCTACGCCATGCGGCTTCGCGGTCGTCACTCTTTTGCCAGTATCGCTTCTGCCAGTGCCAGGGTCGGGGGTGACATGCCGCTCTACGAATGACGTCACAAGCGAGGCTTTTGCTCTTATCAAGCGACCGCGAGCTATTCAGGGGCAAAGTGATTTTCGCGCATTAACTGAGGATATTTCTGAAAGAACAAGCACGCAGGAGCGGTAAAGAAAAACCACGTGGTCCTCAGAAAAAAAACAAAACAAAATCAATTGGTTTAGTAATCAGGAGCAGTATTGCAGCTTTCGGAGAAATCGCGTGAAATCTTGAAGACTGCACCGTGACGGCATCTCTAGTCGAAGAAACTCGATCTTACTCCCCCTCGAATATATTCTCAAACAAAGCACAAGTAAAGTTGGTAACAAAATGTATCAAAATAAGCCAAAATATTGATGTATTTATTTACACTGGCAATCTCTTCCTTTGCTTTTATCTCATTGAGTTCTGGGATAAGAACTGCCACTTTAGGCTTTCAAACATGCGGAAACGTCCCCATTTTACTGATTTAGGCAACTCGACTAACTACCCCGTTAACGAGCAATCAGTTTCTAGAATAGTGAGCATTACCGACTAAGTTGGCTTTGCGGGACACGCAAACCGTTGGCCTATCAAGTGAGGAAACGTTCATAAAACACCATGCACGCATGGCACATTGCATTGCCCCTTTTTCAATGATCTGCCACAGAAGAGAAAAATTGTTCCATTCAAATTGCATTTTTTTATAACTAAAGCTTACGTGGATGGTCCGTCATACTGAAATACAACAGTGAATGCGAACTTTGCGCCGAAAGTCGACGGAAAATACAGTTTGAATTGCTTCTTCTGAGAATTGAATCCTTCCTGGAAAAAAAATAGGCAAGAGTAAAATGCCTTTAAGTACTGCAACTTTGAGTCACGTTAAATACTTTGGAGTACTGGTCGAGTTCTGTTGAGACAAAGTGTACAGTCTGAATCCCACTTGTCTAGAGTGGCTAATAGGCTGCCTCAGCTGCCGTTTTTTTTTTTGCCGAATTATGCTAGGATCAACTCAATAATGATACCAAACTTGGTCACACCGCTTGCTAGGGTACCACGCACTAATTGAAACACGAAATGAAATTTTTATTTGACACAAGGTAGCGGCTTCGGACGCTGCGACCATCCACAGCCACGCTCTCCACCACTCAAGGCAAGTATGATTAAAACTGCACTTGAACGCTAGTTCTCGATGGTGTGCCATTACCGCGAGCTATCGATGGATGGTAACACTATGCCCTGTTGCATTACGTCGTCTATAATCATCCCGTGCAGACAACCCCATTTTCTCGTAGGCTTCCATATTGGGCATGTAGTAGCTCGCCTTTCACTAGAACCACCGCACGCATTCCATGACCAAATGCAAGAAAGCTTTAGCTCTCTTGCATTTGGCCATGGAATGCGTGCGGTTATAATTGCGTTTAGTCATAAATAGTGGCAAGAAATCGGAATGCCTTTTGTAATAAAATGCAAGAAAGCTGTAGCTTTCTGGCATTTTATTACAAAAGGCATTTAAATTTCTTGCCGCTATGAAATTTTTACTAAGTAAACTTGAAAAATCAAAACAACTGTTCAGGTCGGCGGTGTGTAAAACAGGGTGATACATTATGTAAATATCTGCCGTGTTTGTTAACATCATTCTCACGGTTTAAAAATATCTGTTCGTGTGTCTTCCACTCTCTGCTGAAAGTTTCCGTATGCGATTCCAATGATTACATGTTTCCATAAGATATTTACGGAAATATACTAGAAATACATGGATAACATATTAAATAAACATGTATATATTCTGTATGGAAGCATGTGGACTTATTGGAATTACATAAGGAGTGACATAAGGAATACTTCTGCACTCACACATGCTCGATACCAACAAAGTGCCACCCTGAACCCTGCATTGGATCATCGCAGGTATGTTGATTTTAATACCCGCCAGTCAACCAATAGGAGTGACGAACAAGTGAACTGTTGTAGTTACTTCAGTACAACAATCACCTAACCAATTTATGTTAAACAACGAAATTTCATGTGAAGCATATAAAATGTTTCACACTAAATTTCCGTGCAAGAAGTATATTTTACCATTCAACGTATTCGCTCAGAGCCATCATGATTATGACTATATGCTATATCAGAAATATTCAAATCTGTTTCATTCGATAAAAACTAAAAAAAGAAAGTCATTGTATTATTGCTGACGTGTACTAGCTACCTGGCAACAAATATCGAGCCATCACTCGGCCTTTTGAAGTATTTGAAGCGACTCTTTTGTACCTTGCCACATATTTCAACTTGCGCTTGCTGCTCCTTCGGAAGAATTCCAAAATGTATGCCATCCGCACCTTTGCTTTCAATTGATTCATGAAATATAATAGTTACTCGCCAAACAATTTGTAAAACATGCAATAATAGAAATTTGGACTAAATTCTTCCGGAATTACTTCATTTATAGCGGCACCTCCCTACTGAAAATTTCTGCATCATTCATTAGGGTAACCCTCCGTTATGACGCAATGTTTTCCAACATAATGGTGCATATTGTAGTGACCATGGCGTAGACAAGGGGGGCTGTGTTGTGTCCACTAAATGCACAAATAATTCGGGTTACGCCCTCCCCCCCAACTCTTTCAGGAAATGGGAAACCTATGCGCCTACATGCAATCCCCTAACGGACATCGTGAACGAGCTTCAAAGCAACCGCTCTACACTTAAGCGTCTTCTCTGGGCCGGATGAGAGGCGCACCTTGAGCTCCTATTGATGTGATCACCTGCTTTCTTTTAGTCCTATTATATGGTAGACAACTTGACGGAGAGGCAAAGGTTTCTCACTCGCTCGGCCCTTTGGTGGAACAGTGGTGGCGATGCTCGGCTGCTGACTCGAAGGTCGTGGCTTCGATCCCAGACTCGATGTTTGCATTTTGATTGAGGCAAAGTGCTTGAGGACCGTGTACTGTGCGAAGTCAGTGCATGTTATTGAACACCAGATGGTCTAAATATACGGAGCCCTCCAATACGGCGTACAGATAATGAGATCGTGGTTCTGGCACATAGAACTTCATACATTATTATTCCCACTCGGTCGTTTGGGAACAGATTGTCACCAACCTTGCCTCCATCGTGTCCACTATAATATCCACCATTATGACGAATGATAATCCATCGTTACGGTGGATCAATGTAATAAATGATGGAAAAATTTTCAATAGAGTTACAGCACGTCAACTTAGCGTTCAATTTAGCAGGTTTTCCAACTTATCACCACAATTTAAGAGACCGTCACTTACGTAGTAAAAAGCGTGAGCTCCGTATCTACTCCGAGCATTCACCATTAGTTCATACTGCTTTGTTGTCAGATTCGTGAGGGGCATCACGAAATTGGCCATTGCTGCTTTTTAACCGGAGCTCTTGAATGGACAGTATCAACTGCAGTCGTCCTGGTGACAGGGATTGTAGGAAGGCCGCGGAGGTGACTACGGGGGAAAGATAGCTCGTCCAAGATTCACTTTCAGGCAGTACCTACAATAGGCTACAATGAAGTCGTATTTTCCTACACCCAAATAGATTCATTATTTGGCACATGGAGCTTTGCGGACAGCTCCAGAGGTTCATAAATTCGTATACCTAAATGAAAGCTTCGCGAGCGGCCCGTTTCGCGTCAAGGAAAAAGCAAATCTGCTATTATCCATACCTTGCCAGATTTATTGCAACCAGGTACCTCGCTGACGTCTATCGCGAAAGCGTTTTCATGGAACCAATCACTCCTCGTCTTGTCCATAAATATAGGGCAAGCGTACAGAATTGGCGTTGGTCCTGATAACACATGATTTGCTACGTGCAATTTAAGGGCGAACTCTGCCACATTGGCCGAGTCGTGATAGGTGATAATCAAGGATGAAAACACCTAAAATAAACAGAAGATTAGATGTAGAAGGAAATCTGAAATGGCGAGGGATCACTATGCCAAACTTAGTACGAAAACTCCACACCCCTTAACACCACCCCACTGACCTCCGATACGTATGTCGATAGAATCATTAACATGTGAAAATATGTTATAATCGGAGTGCTGCATAGCACTAAGGTGAAAAGCAATATACAATAAAAGTGGCCTTAATATAGAGATGTGTAATTTACAAATTCATGTGCGAAGTCTTTTTTTATGTTATATGTGTTAAAAGAAGAGTGGACGACAAAATGGCCGCAAAGATGAGCTTGGTGGTGCGGCGTAAGAAATTTTGCTGATGCTAAACTAGTAGTAATGTTCAACGCTCAACTACGTAAGGCCATATAATGCTAAAACAAAATGCATGTTCGCGGACCTAAATAAAGCTCATTTAAAGATAATTCTGTTGATTACAATGATACGAAATGAATTAAAGGGCAATGCTTTATTTTTCGGCCTTTGTGTTGTTTAGTTAGGCTTAAAAGGAACTTTGCGAGAAAAAAAAACATGGGAAGGTGCTACACCATTTCTAGCTTTAGAGGAGTGATCGCTGAAGATGCTTGCAGTCGCGCTCAGGGCTGCTATAACTTTTACAATTTGGGAAGAACTGAAAAATACTTTATTGTTCGCAAGTGTGAAGGTACTGACACGATGCTTTTTTCATTCAGTAATTATTTATTTTGCAGCCTTCTTCAATTGTTAGTCCTGGTAAAAAGTCATCATTTATTTCGTCTCGAAAACTTCTTAGAACGATAAGGATACGAGTGCATTCCACTTGTACAAACCCCCCTGGAAGCATTTCTGAAAAACCACATGCACGTGCCATCAGAAGCACTGAGTTATCGTAGAAATTAATGACATAGGCATAGCAAATGAGCCACAGAAATAATGTAGCCGGCAATATTGCAACAGTAAAATATATCTGTAAATACACCTGCAGACTATACCTGTATGAAGTTTAGTGGCAATCTTTCCAGCGAGAAAAAAAAGGCTATTCAGTTTAGCTCTCCTTTATGGCCACTTGGATTTGTGGGATAAAACTCGTGCAAAAAGCAACATAAACATACAGAATTGTGTATGCAGACCACTTGTTGAAAAGGCCATGGTGTAGGTAATATTATGGTATAACAAAAATATCGATATTAACAGGAAAAAAAAATCTCGCATTTTAACGAAGTGAATCATGACGAGTGGGCGATGCACTGGGGTTCGTTCTTAACGTAAATCACCCGTGACATTGCCCAGTCGCGCATGTAAATGAGTGACAACGCGTGTATATAGTATATACAATGTGTTTTTGCCGTTGAGCCGCCGCTTCCCGCGTCCTCAACCCCGGGGTAGCAGCTTGTTGTCGGCGTTGCCGTTTTGCCTTTCGCGGGCGAGAGCTCGTTCATAATCGTTTTCATCCATGGCAGAAAGAGAATGTGTGGTATGGAACGCTATTATTCTTCATCGTCGTCATCCTCATCGTCATCACGTGTAATGGTCACCTTGCATGTGCCGTGCCCTGATGGCAGCGTCATCGTCATCGCACTAGCGTGGCTACACCGGGGGGACACCGGGGGGAGTGATGTACAAGCCTCAACCTTAAGGAGCTTCGCACCTAAAAAAACATAGCTGATCCCTCCGTTATGGGAACCGATATAATAAGTGAAACGCGTCTTCCTAGAAGTAATGCTTATTATGAAGTGGTATATGACAGCTTGTACAATGTCTATAGGGGTTTGCAAGCAATAACATCGTTTAACGTTGATGCACTCACGTTGGCGCCTATTGGCACATCTCAATCGCAACGACTAACGCCCTTGATCACGATTTAACCGTTGTGGGAGTTGAAGTTGTTCACATATACCTGGGAACAGCGTATCGTGAATCGCGGGCCAACATGGCACCAACAAGCACATAATAAATACTGGTACTCCTTATGCACATCTTCTAAGCGTCGTCAATTTAGGAGATAAACGGAACGGTGTGCACTACCGACCCTCTGCTCATGCATGCACTACCACATTGCACTTCAGCAACTCGGGAGGCAGAGGTTCGTAACTTGAGCTGCGAACGCGCGCAGGCGTTTAAGGTCCCGCTGGCCTCTGTCTCGCTCCACCAAGGCACGACAATCGCCCGTCGACATAGTTGCCTTTCGGCAGCGCCTATCGCAGCACATTTATTAGTCGGCGCTATATCACTTGAAGCACTCGGCGGCGGAGACACACCGTTGGTGCTTGCGAAAACTGTGCTACTCCCGTAACGAGCGCTACCCGCTAACACGAATTGAAAGGCGAAGAACGCAACTGCGTCTAGGTCGACTCCCCGATGCTAGCGCGGCCAGTGTTTTTCGCTGGTATCGAAACGCTTTAAGCATGGCCTGCCTCAACGACAATTTTGTAATTTATGGTACGAGCTAGTCAGTACTTAATTAACCAGAAATCTGCTTAGCATTGCCATTGAAATCCAGAAATACAAACCAGCGCACTGTAAAAACCATGTCTACTGGAGAAGATCGATTAAGCATTTAACCGCGTCAACGATTTCTCAATGACAGAAGACACCACAATGAAATTGGACACCCTTACGCGCGCGGCCCCAACGAATTGGATGACGTTACTGATTACGTCACGAAACTGTGTCCAATGACAACTCGGTGGTTCCATTGATGATGTACCTTAATGTGAATACCACGGTTTCGTATCAACGTCGCTTGGAACGGCGCGATTATGGTTTTGTGCACTCTGTCGGTCAAAAATTCTTCATGCAGAGCGTACGAAATGTAAATTGTGGGTTTTACAAAAACCTTAATTCTGTTACGAAATTGCGAAACTGTCACTATAATTATTGGCATCTAAGTTAACATATTTTTAACACGAAAGTGTTTGATGCCGGGGTCCACCAAGATTTCAGTGACGTATTTCCGTCACGGAAATGACGTTGAAAACATACGCATGATCAAAAGACAAAGAAAAAAGTTCCGACAACAGGAGTCGAACCTACGACCTCTGGGTCAGCGACAGCAGATGCCGGGCATGCTATCCATTGCGTCATGGTCACACACTCTGTTGGCTTTAAAAACAAGCCTTTTAGATCTACCACTGTGCTTTCACAGTGCTCTTGCTAAAGTGAAGTAATGAATTATGACCGTGAAATGCACGATTAGTTCCATCAAAGCGTCGTTTCTATGCGTCCGTCCCATTCGGTGCGTTTAGAATTGGAACAGGGCAAGTTTGTCGACGCATTAACACATTGCCAGGTGGCGACCTTATCCATAACATCGGTCTCACTTATAGCATACGTCCATACCAAAAATCGCTCTGGGACGCGCGAGTGCTTCGCGTCGCGGCAGTTCTAGTACACTCTAGTGTGGCCGTAACTCCGCGTTCGCCCCGCGAAAAATCGCAGCCAGCCAACGGGGAAGACACGACGCGCGTTGCGTTTGCCTCTGCTTGGGCAGCGTTGTTCAATAACTCTAACATGCCGCCAGTAGGCGACCTTAGCATAAGTTCGGCGTCCAATCATTGACGCTCTTCTGGCTCTCACACCGCTTTCTAAAATTCCGCTCTTACCGTACAGCTACCACAAGCATCCATGACCACAAGAATTTGTTTAATCATTAATCATGGACGTTAGTCGTCGGGATACAGATGTATCACCAAGCGTCAACGTGGTTGCATCCACGTTAAGCGGTGCTATAGCTGTCAAACACGAACAGACATTGTGCAATCTCTCTTATATCAATGTACAGTAAACGTTCAACTACTTCTGTAAGGACAGGTTTCACTTTCGTGTTATACTGATTCCTATGACTGAGGGATCAAACATGTTTTTCAATAAATTTGAACTCATTAACACGTATAACGTGTTAATGAGTTCATACCGAACAATTTTGAAGAATATCAAGCTCACATCGGTGACAATTTTGCTCTAGCGAAACGTGCCTGCCTTTAGCAGTATTTTGATGACATCACTGCGACGTTCGCCATCGTCCACTGCGACAACAATATCAGAGCATTCACATTCGGATAGATTTATAGTACTTACACAATTACATTGAATTTAAATGCAATCCGACTATAGACACATAATCCCAGTGCACTTTCGCAGCAACAAAGAAAGCTCGGAACGCTTTTTGATAGCGCAAACGACTGCGTTCATTGTAAAAATGCTACTTCTTCATTCTGTCATGTGTCTTAAGTGGGAACCGCAATTTTTGCGCTCGAAGATTTGAAACGTTAGTTCATAGTGGGCACTTGTTTTCTTTGTTTCCTCATTAGCTTTTTGTTGGTGTTCTTGTTGTTGCTGCTGCTGTCGCTCACTGTAAGTTCACGGTGGAAGGTAAAGAGCAGCGAAAACTCAGAGAGAGGAGAAGAAAACGAACAGCATGAGCCAAAGACGTGCGCAGGGTTCCCCTTCAGGGGGGCGAAGGTTCGTCGCAGCGCCCCCCTTCCCTATTAGGTCAAAGCATGGGGCTCACTGTGTGCCCCCTCTTAGGGTGACTAGGACGGCGGCCGCGCCCTCTGCCTGCTCCCCCCCCCCCCGCCGGTGCGCACGCCTATGGCACGAGCGCTCACTCTGTGACAGCGGTCCCCAAGTTTGCGCCGTTTTACTGTGATAGCAACTATGTGGACACTCTAGGCGGATTTTCGCCGTCGTCGTCATGTCCCGAATATGTACATGTATGTATACATATAGAAAAAGCGCGAAGAAAAATAATTCTGAAGAAATAAATTCCGAAGCATCCCACTAGGGATTCGAAGCAGCCATCCCTTGCTTCGCAGCACGCTGCTTTGGACAACTCAACCGTGCACCACGCGTGGTCCGGCGTAATAACGGTGAGCTATTTATATACACCATTTACCGCTAGCGGTACGCAGAGCTCGGCGGAGCTTGAGCGTGTTTTCTATCACGCACCGTTCCTACATGTTTTTTTTTTTTAATTTGAAAACTGCCCTTGAGACGCACACGAAAAAGTGGCCCCTTTCTGTATCCACTCGTGATGTGGAACGAAAAAAAGAAAGTACGCCGGGAACACCTTCAGTCACACGCCACCGCGCGGCAGGAGATGCAGAGGAGTCGCTCCACACGCCACAGTTTAAAATAAAAAGAAATAAGAGCGTCGGGTTGTGAATCGTCAACACTTGCAGCGCGTTGCTCTAGCACAAAGACTTAACAATCACGCTTGTCCTGTGTAAATCTGCGCGGTCTTTTCGAGCGTCCTTCTTTGTGTTTCAGCGGCGCGCTACAAGTATTTAGCTGCTTGTCGTTCTTCGTGTGACATTTCAATCTCTTGCTATCGCATTCATTACTTCGCCCTGGCGGCGAGACTGTGACTTTTCTTTACTTTCTGTCGTGAACCAAATCCAACTAGCAAAATTTCCAGATCTGTTCCTCTGTAGGTTGTTTGAACGACGCGCACATTATTTGAGAAGTAACGCCGCATTCGGCGCAGTGGCATTCCTGGCGGCCTACTTGTGTGTTTTACAAATAGGCAGCCCGCGTGCTGCCCCGGGATCAGTTCGTTGGTTGTCCCGATGGACGGGCGCTGCCGCTCGCCGTGGCCGATAGTTTCTGCTCCCGCCACTAGACTTCGTTGCCCTGCCTGGCGTCTACTGGTTGTTGCGCCGACCCATTGTTAAGAGCCGTCGCGTAAATAAATTGTTTGTTCCGCTTTGAGGCCTCCGCCTGCTATGATTTGAATACGAATTTGACACAGGAAGCCGAATACCCACAAACTGCCAGAACCACGATACCGTTATGTGGAACGCCGTAGTGGAAGGCTCCGGAAATATTGATGATTGATGTAGTGTTATTTCACGTGCACTGACGTCGCACAGTACATGGGCCTCTAGCATTTAGCCTCCCTCAAAATGCGACCGGCACGGCCGGAATCGAACCCGCCACCTTCGGGTCACCAGCGGAGCACCGTAGATGCCACGCCACCACGGCAGACTACCCACATATTTTATGTAATAAATGTATAGAAGTGCCAATGCTTGTCATATTTTGACGCGCAGTTCTTTTACGTAATATATTGATAGTAGCGCCTATATAATTACATTAGGAGGAATTCCCTTACCTTTCCATAATCGCACCACATGTCGTCAAGCATATGATGCAAGGCGCACGTGAGTGTGTTGGGTCGAAGCACAGCGCAGCATCGCATTTTGCAATGGCTTCTTAAAAATGGCTCCTGCAAACGAAGTGACTTCAGTTAGGTAATCACTAGAGGCCGGATCTTTACGCACTAAAAATCGTGTTTTAGGCGCCAAAAATAGGCAGGAAAACGCAGTTTTAGGCCCCCAAAAAATCGTAAATATAGGCACAATAAATTTTTACAAAAACTCAAATTTTCGAATAAGGACGTGCGCGACTTGGTCTACGACAGGAAAGCAAACAAATGTTATATTTTATGATTGTACAAAGGCGTTAATGATTTAACATAGCCATGCAATGGTCCCTTTTCGGGCACGGTTTCCAGAACGCGGTCTCTCCTTTTATTGTCCAGAATGGTACGTTAAGTGTCCACCATCGAATAAACACGCTCCCTGGGTCTGCTTCTTTTCGGCATGGCTGGGAAGGGCAGCACAGGATTCAATAGCCAGACCGCTAAAAGGCCAGAAGGGTCTATTACCCTCGTATTGGCCGGGTCTAATAGCGCAGGGTCAATTTGTCCGCTTTGTGTGAACACCATAAAGGGCCCCTTACCAGGTTTGATCGTTTTGAGCTAGAAGTGTAATGCATGCACTACGCTAACGATCACGTCTGCCAAGATTTGCAACGCTACGCTCCCCCGGAAGGAGGTGAAATGTCAGACTGAATGCCTC
>JALIZH010017982.1:0-56790 GCA_030522465.1 Rhipicephalus appendiculatus
GCCCAGCGGAAGAGCCTTGAAGCTGGATTATGGAGTCGATCACTCTGCTGTGCGTAGTCACATAGTCTGGTGCTGCCATGTGTGCCATAATTAGTCATTAAAGTTGGAAGTATGTATATTATTATCTATCCCCGCTTTATTCTGTGCTGCTTATGAGGTAAAAGGAGTTGCATGGTGAGAAGCGGTGCTGCCTTCGCGGCAGCCAGTAGATCATGTCGAGCCACGGCGCATCTGCACAGTGCATGCATGTGCAGTCAACTGCCGCGCTCGAACAGGAACTGGTGGTCATATTTTTACAGTGCTGTGCACTGAGAAGACGCTCCCCATTCGAAACTTCGTGAGGGCCCTAGCAGTCATATTTTTACAGTACTGTGCACTGTGAAGACGCTCCATTTCAAAAAACAATTCCAACGCCCCTTTTCCAGTGCCTGTTCAGTCCTTTTTGCCCATGAAGTGATGTAAAGTCTCCCATTGAGTCCATGAAGTAAAGTTGCCCATGCGCAACTTTAGGTAGCACCGACTTTGTCGATTGGTCCTCTGCATTATGAAACGGCACGTTGGCACAGTGGTGATGCACTTTTGGTCGCGCAGTTACTGCGCTTGCTCACCACGCTACTAGGGTGACCCTAGGGCTGCTCTGAACGAGCGACACATAGAGAAGGCCTTGCTTGGTCGTTGGCTGCACGCCGATGACATAGTCACCGACATCATGTGTTACCGAAGTGGGCTTAGTCAGAACAACGAGCTACACTTAGTCATCTTCATGGCAAAGAAGGGTGGGAAGGCCAAGTGAGAAACCGACACCAGCTGAAGCGAGTTGTTCTCTACCCTGTCACTTCCTTATTACAGCACTTAATCACAAAATTCTTGCAGTAGCGTGTTCGCACCAAGACAGTGCGGTTACTTCTTCACCACAAATTTGGGCTGCAAGGTTGTTTAGTGGCCCTTCAAGTATGACACAGGGGTGTTGAGCCGCAGTCACACAGCGAACAAAGCTGTGAATGGCAAAAGTTGCAACGTTTACACTGCTCTTGTGCAAAATAAATACAGGAATTTACGTATTCATTAAGAAAATGGTATTGTATTGACGTAATAGACATTTGGGTGTTTTCTTGATACTTTTGACTTTTCAGAATAGCATTTGGTTAATTCTGACATTTTTTTTCTGGTTTCATGGAATCCAAATAACAAGCTTTTACTGTATAAATTTTATATATTAGGATACTCCAAAAAGTCCTTTGATTGTGTCAGTCGCCAAAAATATTGCACAAGCTCAAACCAATTCAGGAAAAAATGAAAAAGAATTGTTCCTGAATACAGGAAAATACCACTCAAACGAATGTCAGTAACAAACTATTCAGCTGTATGAACTTTTTCTAAATCCCCCTCCAAAGTGCCATTGGACCCAATGCTAACGGATTTCAGTTTAAAGAAATTAGTGCAGAGTGCATTTCAGTTCTACGAACATATTGTGTGACACCATCCAATGGCCTCCCACGTCATATTGATCAGAAACTGTCTGAAAGACTGGGTACGGACAGTGCTTTGCCGACTATGGCACCAGTGACTCTTCGCATTGAGACAGGCGCCATTCCGCCAGGAGAAAAAAAAAAATTGTAGCGAGCATCCTACCTCAGGAAGAAGAAAAGGAGGAAGAAGTAACCCTTGTGGAGGAAGCATCAAGAATTTCAGCTGAAGAAGCACTGATGTACTTGCAAAAGTAGAGTCCTGCACTGCCCAGGAGAGTATTGTGCCGGAGAAGGTTTATGAGAGCTTGGACACTGTCTGGACCACTGCACTCCCAAGTGAACGAAAAAATTACTTCAAAACATGGTGCTAGATAAGCAGAAATCCACATTCAAATAAGCAGCACTGCAAAGAAAAAGGGTGCAGATTTCATTTCAACAACTGATGTTTTCTTTAGCTCCTGATAACAAGTTGCAACATAGCTATTCCAGTTGAGTGAACTTTCACTTTAGCAAACTTTGTCCTGGGGTCCCTTGGAGTTCATTCAAATGAAGTTTCACTGTACTCGTCATGCTGACCTATATCCCAACTAAAATTTTATTCTTGTGAACCTTTGTCAACATTCTCTTACGTATCAAAACAGTGAGGCAGCCATCAGTAGCACTGGTCACTAAATTTTGTCCGAATGAGCACCACTCATGACTATCGAGAACAACTTCTTGGAACTACACACACAAAACAAACTGTGCCAGTAGCTTTAAGAAGCAAACATGCTAGTCCTTCTGTTTCAAATTGGCTAAACAATGTATTAAATGCGAAGCATTTCTTAGGGAACCAAAGGCACTTTGATCGTTTCTGTATCTGTCCCTCTGTTCGTCCATCCGTCCGTCTGCCTGTCTGTCCGCCCGCCTGCCTACGTCTCAGCACTCTCATGGTTGCCAGCTTTGTTGCTCAGCTGTGTTGCTTTAAAAGTTGGTTAATTAATCTTGCCTAAATAAGGAGTTAAGCCGAACTAAAAGATAGTCTGACTCGCTCCACGCAACACTCAGCAACACTCAGGTCGCTTTGTCATAGGGCGCATCGGCATATTTTTAAACTCTGGCTAAGGTTAGTTGGGGCACTCTGTATATATGGCTGAAGCAGTAGTCTCGTAGATTACATACTGATGACCAACGACTGTGCTCCCTGCTACTTTAGTATCTTGAATGATGTTTGTTTTTCTGGGCACAAGTTCGCCCAATATGGGTGTAATCTTTAACTCACACTTTGGCTGTTGTTGTCTTCACCGTGACAACAGTGTAATTACCTATGTGAGAAAAAAAATTCAGCACAGTAGTTCCTTGCCATTTATTTAAGTATTGTTGTCTCTTGCCCACTTTTGCTGGGTCAAATAGAGAATGTATTGCCACAGGTCTTTTAATTTGTTCCAAGGTTTGCTTATGTTGGGTTTCATGTGTGCATTTTTACCCGCCACCGCCATGGCAGTGGGTCTAGTTGTTATGGTGCTCGACTGTTGACTCAAAGGTCGTGGGATTGAATCCCAGCCGTAGCGGCCACATTTTGATGGTAGCAAAAGGCTTGAGGCCAGTGTACTAAGATTTAGATGCTTGTTAAGGAACACCAGATGGTCAAAATTTCTGGAGTCCTCCACTACGGCGTCCCTCATAATCATATTGCAGGAAGTGTTGCTTATTTATGCAAAAGAAATGCACACATACTATTGTTTTTTTTGTCTGTATATGAAACATAGATGCTAATATACGCTTTCAATATAATGTCTTGCTGAATTGGGGCTCTTGTGGCATGCTCCTTACTTTGTATATTTGAAAAGAGAAGACAACATTTTACATGTTGGTTGCAGAGCTATATAAGAAATTCCGTACTGAAGCAAGCCATAGGGATGAAGTTGTACTTGGTTGCTTCAAACAACAAAGCACGCTCGGCAGGATAACTGCTGGTCATTAAGGGTAACTGACTGGATTCCAAGAGATGGCAAACGCCTGAGGGGGAGACAGAAAAGTAGGTGGGTCGATGAGATTAAGAAGTTTGCAAGTATAACGTGGCAGCAGAAAGCACAGGACCGGGTTGATTGGCGAAACATGGGAGAGGCCTTTGCCCTGCAGTGGGCGTAGACAGGCTGATGATGATGATGATGATGATGATGATGATGCTTCAAACAAGGGTGTGAGGGGTTGTCGCATGCCATTGACCCTAGTGATGTCACTGGTTACTGTGTAATGCGACCAGTAAATTATTGACCTGAGAAAGCAAGAGTGTGTGCATGCACGTGCAACAATTCTTCACCGAAATAAATTTTCTAGTACATTGACAAGTCTTGTAGTGTAGTGACTGTATATATGATGCAAGATAATTTGATCACAGAAAGGTTTTTCAAACATGCCCTATTTTACTGCCATTTTTACATTTTGTCCATGGACCTTTTTTTAAGTGCCTTGGATGTAGAAGTGCAGGTTGATGGTCGGGTCCACCGGCCGGAGCAGGAGTACATGTTTCCAGTTGGGGAGCCCCTGCGACTCAGCGTGCTTCTCCGCAATGTGTCACGTGAGTAACCCTTGTTGAATGTTTGATGGGTATGTCAATTTTAAAATCGGGGGGACCCTCAAGCTTCGCTTTTAAGAGTTGAACGCGATAGCAATATTCTGTCCCTAGCGCGTACTTCAACCAATTAGTGCATACTATGTTATGGGTAGCATGCTTTAAACCACAAGCAATTGTGCGCATGAAATGTTTTCGAACTTGCTATTCACCCACTACGTGGTCTTAAGGGAATACACGCAGTAACGTGTTTGCCTTTTGTAATGGGTGGCCGGCTTTAAACCACGATGTCGTTATAATATTCACATATTCTGACACCTGATGGCAATGTACGCTTGTACCACGCAATATTACTGCGATATTACATGTTGTATTGTGACGCCTGTATACAGGACGCGTGTGTTTGTAAAGCATGCAAGTTATTTTCGCTGCATTTCGCAGCAGAGGAAGTTATTTTTACTGCATTTCCAAGCAGATGCGTGGCTGTGTGGTAGAACACCTACTTGCCAGCCAGACGCCCTGGGTTCGATCCCCACTTGGACTCGAAAATTTTTATTATTTATTTTATTTGCATCTTGATTTTGCAGTCACGGATAAGATGATGATTTTTCGCTCACAACCAACGACGCCGACACCGATGCCGACGCCGGAATTTCTGCGAAACGAGCTCTTTAACATTATCGTGTTAATATCGTGTGATTGCTGGGAGATGGTGTTAGGCCCTTAACCCTTTACGGCCTGACCCGCACAAACGTGTGGGTCAATAAAAACGCTCACCGAACGGCACCTGTTTCAGTTTCGGTTTCATAGCTCTGTCCCGCTGAAGTCAATGTTTACGGTAATATATCTGTTTCAGTAGTTCAGTAATTTCGACACCAGAGGGCGAGCAATCTTCCACGAAAAGTGCCAAATGAGCACGTGCGCCGGCAGCAGCTACCTCAGACGTGTTAATCAACACTCCCTCTTGTTATCCATTTTTTTTTTCATGAGTGTATGCATATCAAAGCAATATTAAGACTTAGAAAAACATGCTTCGCTAAAAAATTTACGTGTTCTTACCACACACGATGTGCACTCACGCGTGAAAAAGTCACCCGCACGTTTGTGCGGGCTGGGCTTTAGTCCTCGTTAAATGCACGGCAGAGCAGCACAGGTTAGCTCGTTCGCACGCTGTTACGCCTCCGCATTCTGTTTTTTTATTGCGAATAGCTTTCTTGGCATCTTATTGCCACTTCTTTGGTTAGTGCTTCCCGATGTTTTCTTATATCTGAAGTTAGCGACGCGAAGTGATGCGCGTGAATTGTGATCACAATTTACGCAGAAAGCAACAGTTTTGTGAATGTTTTGTGACAACATGTATTATATATAAAAGAATCAGACTTTACATTGCCATATAGAATTTCAGTATCGCCAGTGAAATTCTCGGGATAATAAATAACAATGAGGGTTAAAATTGCTAAAATTATCTAACTTGGGGAAGAAGCTTCTGTGGGCGCTGAATTTGTTTTTTTTTTACATGCCGAGATTTTAAAACCAGAGAATGAAGAAGACATAGAAGAGCTATTGAGCCTCCTGATGTCTTGCGCCAGAATTGGGTAGGGACCACGTTGACCAATTGACGGAGATTCATACTTGTGGTTCGAGCCAACTTAGGGATGAAAACTGGAGTATGGAAGGCGAGTTTTTGAGCAGTTGCCTCCGTAATAACTGGGTCAGGTGACCACTCACCCTATCCTGCCAGTTTCAGTAAAATCGATGTCTTTTGGAAGAAGACACATTCGGCTGTAAAGCCTAACCTGCTTGGAAGTGGTGAGACAGCCGACGTTCTTGTTGTTGTCAAGACTCCTTTGCCGACTTTCTGACACTGATTTAATGCAACGATCTTTATTCTTACTGCTGACTAAACAGCAGTGTGCCCTAGTAGTAGACGTAGAAAAACTTTGCGAGGAACTCTGCAAAAGATCAAGCATCTTTAGGTATGGGCCTGATCATAGGCTGCATCCCATCTCAGAGGAACTTTGCTCGTCACCAGGAGCCCAAGAATTGAAAGCACCAAGAAAAATGTGTCACAAGATCAATCCGTAGACAACTCTCCTGGAGTGTAAAAGGCACCCGGCATAGCCAAGCGATTGGACTCAGCTGTACGTACCACTGGTGATCAGTATACAGCTTGACATCTGCACATCACTGCAGGCCTGTCAAGTGTAGCTTCATGTTCAAGGACGCATTGTATAAAGTGAAACTTATACCTGTGCCTCACAAGTGACACACGATACTTTAAAATGTTGCATTCGCAGCGTTGACCACGCATTTTTTGCTTTGTCTTAGCCGATATGAGTATATTCCTCGCTGCAGTGAATCACATGAATAAAAGCCCAGCCCGCACGTATGTGCGGGTCTGTTTTCTGGGTCAAATACTCCGATTCTTACAGTTCAACCTTTGAAAACTTAATTACAATAGAGCAAACATTAATAATTTTTTGAGCAAAGTAGCAATTTTTCCATTAGATTTTTCTCAGGCAGGAAAGGGTTAAGGGTGCTGTATTTTGGATGCTCTGTTGCATGCTGTTTCCATGTTTGCCTTGCTTTCTGGTGTGTCCTATTTTTCTGCTACTGATAGGAATTATGAAACTATGGTGTGATGGTTCCGTTGTTCATCATTTGTGTCAAGTACTCTCAGTGACTGGCTGCTCATCTTGATGGCATTTGCTAACAGTACAAAACTTTTATAGTGCTTCTGCATGCATGTGAACATAGACAATCATAATAGAGAAGCTGTTGTGGTAGTGGTCAGTGGTATCATTGTTATGGGATTCCACGGAACTGATTCATCAGCTGTTCTAATGTTATTTATGTCATTATAAAGTGCAAACATGGGATAATTCCAGGGGTGGAAGTGCTGTGTCATTTGTGCCACACTGCGCCAATGCACTTCTGCTGTGCCATCCTGCTCCAAAAAGCATTATTGCGCTGAAACTACTCCCAAGTGGTCTTTGGTGCCTTCGTGGGCCGCTTTCATCCTTGACGTGGCATGCCCAAGCAAGCTCCTATCATCATCATCATCACCTGGCACACTCTCCGTGATGTTGGTGACAGTGCGTGTCCTGGATTACGGGCGGTCCCGGACAAAGGACTCGGTCAAGACTCGAGTTTCAGAACAACACATTTAATATAGAAGAAAGGCACGGCACACTAAGAAATATGCATATGTACAAAAACCCGTAACTGCAAGCTAAACACCCTAAGCAAACTCAAAGCAAAACTCAACCGTCTTAGCTAAAGTCTGTAAGCTCTCGCCTTCAGTTCGCATGGTGCTTCAGGCCGGCCTCCTCGATGTAGCCGACTTGGCTCGTTGCCAAAGTCCCGTCTGTAGTCGATCTTGTCTACTCCGCTGCTCGATGCGTCGATCGTCCCCTGGGCGGGCAGGCCGTCGTCGCTGACGCAAGTCGATGCTAGGCCCCTTTAGGCTTGGCGTCACTGTTGGCTGCTTCACCCGGTGTGGCGTTCCACTGATGACGTGGCACTCCGGGGATTGTCCTGGGTGGCTCGCATACCAAGGGGGCTAGCGGCCGGAGTGCTTGTACTTATTGGGCGCGGCTGCGGCATCCCCTAAGGAGCCTCCTTTCGACTGGCGTCGAGTTCGCCGGCCACCTCGGGACGCCCGGGTCTCAGGCAGTAGACACGAACACCTGTCGCTCCCGTCGCCGGTACATGCTGGCGATGCGACCTTCTCCCGCCGAGTCCACCGAGACAATGCCAGCTCACCACATCTTCGTCTTCCTCTTCGACTCGGTTCACGCGCCTCGAGTTCTCGAACATTTCGAGCACGCGCCCTGCTACTTCGAATGCTCGTCCTTTTCGTCGTCTTTCATGGCTGTTGCGCATGACAGTGCGAAACAATCAGTTTCGCCACAAAGGCGAAGCAATCAATGCGATAGCAAGAAAACGGTGCGTGGGGCAATGTTATCGAGTTGGACTTTATGCAAAAAATGATTATGACGGCAAAAACCTGCTGAGAGTGTCCATGTAATTGCTATGGCAATAAAAGTGAACATTTGAGGTCTCTCGTCTTATTATTTGTACATATCAGCAGTTGTGTTTTGTCAATGCGAACATTAAAAGAAAGATTTCTCTCAGTCAGGGAAGCTACGCAGTGCATTGCTTATCTCTATTTTCCTCTCAGTTGGCTGTGGTGCTTTAATGAAGGGAGCATAAGCTTTCCTAAATTTATTTTAGTTGTGTCATTGGGTTTAGAATGAATGTAACTGTTGTGTCGGGACATTGGAGCCCCGCAGCGCAGAGACCACACGAGACGGCGGCTGGCAGGAAACTGTTTATTGTCTTTTTTAGAAGCAAACGGGAGGAGGTTGTAGAGAGGAACACGTGTAGGAACACATGATGCCGGAGTTGGTAACAATAGTCGCAAGTAATGCACCGCGCGTGCAAGCGCGTCGGCGGTACCAGCAAGCGAGGCCCACCTGGAGTGGCCGTGTGTCGGTTTATGTGAGCGTTCACGACAGTAACTTTTATTAGCTTATCTCTAGTCTTCAGTTGTTATTTATGTCGGCTGTGATGTTTGTATGTTTGTGAATGTTTAGTAAGAACGACTGGATTGTTTTTTTTTTTGTTTACCAGAAATAAACAAATCCAATTAACAATAATGTTTGACCTTAGGAATCTGCTCCAAAACTAACTTTCATTGTTGCAAAACTCCTCTTTGACCGCTCCAAAGCTGCTCCAAAACAGCATTATGCCTGCTCCCTGAGCTGCTCCAAAAGACTGAAGCCCGCTTCCACCTCTGTAATCTAAACAAGACTTGAGTTGGAGCCGAGGTTGTGACAAGGGGATTGTCAGGACAGAGAGAAGCTTTTCCTCGAAACGTGATCCCCGTGATATTCCCTGTGCAACAATTTCTCATCAGACATGAGAAGGGTTTAACTGTCTCAGCTGTATAATAGGCTATTAGTCTGAGTTCTCTTCATTTGCATCTTTAGAATTCAGGCATGCTCAGCCAAGAGGGAAATCCTTTCACTTGAGAGGGGCCTAGCCTCCCATATGTGTGGCACACAAGGGTCACATCAAGTTTACAATAGAAGATAAGAGTGCAACACTGCAAATTAACATTTTAAGATACTGACTTCACGTGTTATACAGTGTTATGCAATGGGGACAATTTTACAGTAAACTACAAAATATAAATAAATAAGTACAATAATAGAGACAATGAAAATAGTCAGATCAAGAAATCCTTTGGCATAACATTTATTTTTCTCCAAAATAAATATTCTGGCAGATTAGCTTGTTCAGTGGTCATGTGACTGGATGACGCATGACATAACATCTGTAGTCCTTGTTCAGGGTGACATAATGGTACATGCCACTATGCTTTGTTGAAAAATGTATATGTAGCAGTGTCAATAGACAACATGTACACTATTACATAGCCAGCCACTCAGCCATGGGCAAGCATTTGTAGACACAGCTGGCGAGGAATGAATGTTTATGCTTTGGTGTAGGCCGAATATATGTAGCTTTAGGTGGTAAAGGGAGCGAGAAAGGAAACAGAAACGGCTATCACTTGCGCCATCGACAGAAACGGGGAGGGAAATGGGGGACATTCAAGTGTCAGATGCACTGTTTGCATCACTTCTTAAAAATGGAGCTGTTGCACTGACTTGCATTGTCTGGTAAAGTGCCAAAGCACGGGTGGTCGCTTGTAGGACAAGTCTGTGGCACGCTTGACACCCAACGGTCGTGCGGACTGGCACTAACGATCCCTTGGGGATGTAGCACTTTGAAGCCCGTAGATGAAGAAAGGGGAGATTGTTCTGGCAGCATGGACATATTGGTCTCTGGTGAGGATTCTAAGCTGGGAGAAGTTGGTGACAGCAACTCATGTAGAGTGTGTACTTGGCTAACATGGCATCTGAACAAGGAAATAGGAGTTTGGATGGTCACTATGCAACATCCCGACGTCAACTTGACATACCCTGTTGCCCATTGTGCTCCCGCACCATAGTTCGCACGTACATGCCGCTTTCCATGGGAACTATTCCGTCATCTGACTCTTGTGGTGAATCCGCAATGGTTGAAGAAGAAGAAATGGTAGAGAGGAGAGGCAGGGAGGTTAACCAGTCCGGGATGACCGGTTTCCTATCCTACACGTGGGAACGGGATGGGGGAAATTGAAAGAGGGAGAGGAAAGAGTGGAAGGAGAAAGATAGCACTTAACACAACACACACACACAAACACGCAGTCGGTCACAATCCATCACTCTGGCGTGGTACACGACATCACTGTCACAGCCGTTTGTCCAAGTCCGTTTTTCTCAAAAACCGCAGTAGTTCCTTGGTCACCTTCAGCTGTGATGTCCTCTGTCGACGACATGCAAGAATAGATTGAACAGAACGTGCATCTAATAGGGGTCGCAACTGATAGCCAGGTAGTAACTATGACAGAGGTTTTCCCGTCATCTGTGGAGTCCTCCTGTAGTTAAACAACAACTTCATAAGGTTTTTCCGAAGCCTGTCATTTATCGTACGAACTGCTCTTTCTGCCTCTCCATTGGAAAGGGTGCTGTTAGCAGGTGCATTATGTTGTTCTTTGACACTCCTGTTCCTTGATGCTCCTGCTCTTCGAAGCGAACTCCTGGCTAGCTTACTGTTATCAGAGACAATGGTTTCACAGAACACTGAATCTGCTAAACATGGCATGCAGGCAGCTCATTGTCTGTGCTGTTGTGGCATTTTTGACTGGCATGGCTGCAATCCACTTAGAATGTGCATCCACTGATACAATCATTTGGCCTGCTAACATTCTGGCAAAATCAACAGGAATCCATGACCACTTTTCGTGCATGTGCTGCCAGTTGACTAGCGGTGTTGCAGTTGGCATTGGCATGTTTTGGACACTGTTTGTACAGTGGGCTGACATCTCATCAATATGGCATTCTAGTCGGGGCCACTGAAAATATAAAGCACACAAAACTGTCACCCTATCACGCAAGTTCTGGCGCTGCTGCCGAACGCCTAATGCAAACCACAAAGCAAGTGCTGCTGAAGCAGGTGCTTGTTCAAGCTGAAATGGGAGCGAGAAGATCGCTGCAGGAGGGAATAGATAGTTTCCTCATGTCCTACCACAATACGCCACATTCACTTACGGGTAAGATGCCAGCTCAGACAAGGGTCACTTGGTAGGCCAGGGTCGACCCATCCTCAGTCGCCGATAAAATAACCTGAAAGCGGCACACAGGTCCAGACAAAATCGTTTATTCCAGCATTAGTTTGTTCGAGCTGTGTAAACCCCTGCCACAGTGGTGTCACGAAGTGCCATGCGCATATCGAATGCTGGCCAGTGTTCTGGTCATTCTTACACTACAGCACCTTCACTCCGTGAAAGTTCTACATTCTAACCCTTTCCACGTGTGATTGGAACTGATCAGTATGCTGATACTGCTCTTTGATATAAGAGATGGGCGCTTGCTTGAAGTAAAACCAGGGAGAGGGAGAGGGTCTGTCTTGTGTTTTACGAAGTTACTGTTATCACATGACTTCCACCACAATATTGTTACAGTTTGAGTTTTGTTTTGTACAACTAAACCATTGCGTGGCACCAGTAGTGCCACTCCGTAATGGCTGAACAATAAACAACACGGGATCAGTGCTCGTGTACGATCCCAAGCATACGGTCGTGCAAAAGTTCGTGTTGTTGGTGTCAATTCCTCGGGCGTAAGCGTTGACGGCAACTGCAGGCAAGGTTCGCCTCTTGCTAACTGCTCAGCTACACTCCTAACTAATATAAGTACACTCAAACCTCATTATAACAAAGTTGCATCTTACACGGAAATAAGTTCGTTATATCCGAAAATTCGTTATAAAGGTATATTCCTAACACTATATCTATTGCAAGACTATTCTTCATTTACTTCGTTATAAACAATATTTCGTTATATCCGGGTTCGTTATATCGAGGTTTGAGTGTACCACTAATCTTTTTTAACAGTGATCCCACTCATTTGTTCTAACCAATATTTTCAGTCTCAACTATCACAGTCATCACACATTATGCATTCACCTGAGTATGTTTGTGCAATGTGGTTCATCATTGACTTTACCTCTGCTACTACGTGTCGAGCTCCTTAAATTTTTTTTGTGGGACCAACTCCTTGCTGTGTGGCTGAAATAATGAACCATAATGCATGCAGCGACACTATATCAGACTGAATGTGAGCAAGAATGGCTGTAATGTATTATAGGTGTTTTTAATTAGGGATGAACACACAAATCGTCTCGTGCAAACCTGGCCTGTTCTTTGGATCGCTCCGTGTGTTAGCGGAGTGGCAGTCACTCTCCCTAGAACTTCCACAACAGCCCTGATAGTCAGAGAGCTGTGACGCCCTATCCCTCAGTTCACGTTGAGTTGCAACCACGGCAGGCAATTTGAAGGCCAGTGGGGACAGACAAGTCTTTTGACTGAAGGTGTTTCTTCACCTCAGATGCAGAGTGCAAGTCACAACAAATACTCATTGAATTAATGCAAACACCTCAGTGGTGCAGCATTCTGCACTGCTGGGGGAAAACGGGAATAAACAACCAGCAATGGGAGTGGTCTTCAATAAAGTTGTGTCTGACAAAGAAAAACAAGCTCTTCAATTCCCCTTGTTTTGTTCCAACGGCAAGCATGCATCAAGGGAGTGATAATTGCTCAGCCCAACTCGCTTGGCTTTTGCACTCCGGTTCGGGGTGTTGGTTGGCACTCGAAGGCTGGATACATTTGGATACATTGTGAAAAATCATGCTGTAGCTAAGCTTTGGAACTATACAGTGGGTCGTCCTTTCCAGCGCCTTCTAGTGGGTCGCCCTCTTCGAAGAAAAAGAGCAGCTCGTGCTGAGAGTCGGTCCCCGCCTTGGCTGTCCCCGCCTTGGCTGTCGCTGTCGTGCATCGTCGCCGAGTGCTCGCCAATAAACGTCTTAACAATTCATACAATGTGGATGCATTAGTAAAAAAAAATCTAGAATAAAATTTTAAGATCCCCAGATACGGCTTCAGTTCGCTGACTGAGCTTGGCTCCGGCACTACCAAATTGGTTTGGGTCTAGGGATCTGTGGGATAGATATCCTCTGTAGTCACTTGGTGACTCTAGTACTTCAGTGAGCTTTGGAAGAAGCAACACTTTTCCCTATTGAACATGATGTTATAACCATGTAATAGGTCACGCTGAAGAGTCTTTTGGCCATCCTCGATATCCGAGCCTGCCACAAAGACCTCAATGTAACTCAAGGGATGCTTATTGAGACTCCATTTATCAAGGATCAGAAATGGCTGGAGCACCTGCTGCATCGAACGGAAGGTGTTCAGAGCCCCAAACTGGTGTTAATGGTCAGAAGTGGTTTAGCTTCTGGATTGAGTGGCACTTGCTGGAAGGCAGCCCAAAGATCTAAGACATGAAAATTTTGCTGTTTGCCAGTGTTGAGTACAGATCTTTAAGCCTTGGTAGCGGGTAATGGCTCAGTCTTCAGCACTTACAATAACCTTGGTACAATAACCTTGTAATCACCATATAACCTCAAGCTGCGCCTTTCTTCTCGACAACAAGTGTAGTCGTCCAATCACTGTGTGAAACTTGTTGAGCATGTTGTGTTCAACCATTTCGCCCAATTGCTTTGCTACACTTATTTATTTATTTATTTATTTATTTATTTATTTATTTATTTATTTATTTATTTATTTTCAACAAACTGCAACCCACATGGGCCCAGGCAAGAGGGTTACATAAAATTACAAGAGAAAACACAAATTCGAAACGGCAAAAAAATCAACAAATAAACACATAAATTTCAATTACAATTTTAGAATATCAGAAATTAATCAGCTCAATCAAGTCAACTGAATCAATCAATGATAATATAAGTGCATTCTATTCGTCAATAGTGCGAGGAAAAAAAAAGAAAATTTGAAGGTGTTAGTTCTTGTTTGATATGGAGTTAAGGATTCAGGGTGATAATGTCTGGTTAATCTTGTTTATGGTAGTAGATATGGACCAGGATGGAAATACAGTTTGTTATTTTTTAGGAGAAAAAGAAAAAAATGCCTGAGTATTTTTCGTCGTAATTTTAAACTTTGTATTCCATGAGTATGCGTGATGGCTGTACATCACATGCAAAGTGTGTGATGGCTTCCTCATAGTTTCAAAATGCTCGCTAATTGGTATCACAGCTGTACACCATGGCAGGTGATGTGAGAAAGCTGTAATTCTTTTTTTTGCACATTGCTGATATCTGCGAAACCTATCGGAAGACAAAAATTTGCACATGGCAGTTATTGCATAGAGTGGACTTCTCGGCAGGTATCGTACATATTCACAAGACTTTGCTGCACAAGCAGCAGAATGCCTGATAAGTGTAGTGGCTGGCTTTTAGGGGCTGTAGATGTGGTGGTTTGATCACATGAGCAAAGTAAAAAAAAATGAATGAATTCATTATTCAGACTGCCTGAATTTTCTGGCAATTTCACAGTCCCTAGGAAGTAAAAAAAAAACAAACAGATTTAATGCAGATATAAACAGCACAAGACAGAAGAAACTCAAATGAAAAATAGATCAGTAACATTAGACTTGTTTCTAAATATTTTGTAATACATTTACGCTTGAGTTGAATAGAACAGTGATCATCACAGCTTTTGCTGTAAGCATTGCAACACATGTGTAGTGTTCACGATAGCAGTATGCCCTGTTATGCTGCCTGCAAGTGCTTACCTACACTGCACCAATGTGCACGCAGAGGGAAGCTTTCACCATCTCTGGCTCTCTGCTGTCGGCTACCAAGACCGGCAGAACGGGACACTCAGCTACCGACTTGATTCCAAGGCCATATTCGTTGGCTCTGACAAGCTCTTCATTGAACAGGTGCATTTCTCTCTTTTTTTTTTTACACACTGGCACTGGGACTATTGCTGGTACAATGCTTTTAGACTCCATTTAAAAATACATATGTGCTTTGCATGTTGTCTTGCATTCTCAGTGGTGGTGAAACTTTATTCCTCTAAACAAATTGTCTGTGAAATGTATTCACACGGATGTCATAATATGCGATGCATGCCATGATATAACATGTGATACTGTATGAATATAGTAGGTTTTCATGTACCTTGCGAAAATCACCAGCAAAAAAAAACTCGTACACATCACCCCGTAAGGGAACCCTGAGTAGTATGCGAAGCACTTGGGATCGTTCGTACCATAAATCACCCGTGACATTGCCCACTCGCGCATGTAAATGAGTGAAAATGCATGTGTACAGTATATACAATGTTTTTGCCGTTGTTGTCGGCATTGCTGCTTTGCCTTTCGCGGGCAAGAGCGCGTTCACGATCGTTTTCATCCATGGCAGAAAGCATACGTCGGCAAAACTTGTGGAGCTCACTCAGACTCACTCATGAAATATATTTTGCGTTTAGGGCTCCCTCGGACTCAGACTCACCAAAATTTTCCTGAGCCAGACTCACTTGGACTCACACTCACGAAAGATTTCTTCAACTGGACTCACTCAGACTCAAACTCACCAAAACATTACTCACCTGGACTCACTCAGACTCACGACTCGATCTGAGTCTGAGTGAGTCCGAGTGAGTCGACTCACGAGTCCATTAGCCTAGAATTAGCTTTTTCGACCATGGTGTCAATGCTCTTTAACACCAATATCTCACGTAATCGGTGCTTTTCTTGGTGCCTTTTGATATAGTACCTTCGAATACGAGTTGTGAGTGCTCGCAAACAAGTAAGGTGATTTTTTTTTGAAAGAGATGACAACGTCAGATATATTTATCAAGAACTTCCCCGGAACAGTTGGTGGCGGGCAGGTCAAGGCGTCCCCCTGCGTAATTCTTGCCTCTGATCAATAAATATTGAAATGGTGTATGAACGACACTGCTTTGGAATACGTGTGAGTAGACGTTAGTATAAGCGTGGATCCAGGTAAGGCTGATGGTATTGCTGGAGATGAGTAGATAGGACCATATGTCGGCAAAACCAAGTAGAACTCACTCAGACTCATCCAAGAAATATATCTTGCGCTTCGGACTTACCGTATTTACACGAATATAGGTCGACCCATTTTTTCAAATTTGACAATCGAATGTTGGGGGGTCGACTTAGAATCAAAACCAAAACTAGAGCTTTTTTTTTTTTTGCCGAGCGATTTTTGGGAGGGGGGGGGTCGACCTACATTGGAGTCGACTTACATTCGTGTAAATACGGTACTCGGACTCAGACTCACCAAAATTTTCCTGAGCTGAACTCACTCGGACTCACACTGACAAAAATTTTATTCAACCTGACTCACTCGGACTCAAACGCACCAAAATATTACTCACCCAGACTCACTCAGACTCACGGCCCGGTCTGAGTTTGAGTGAGTGCGAGTGAGTCGACTCATGAGTGAGTTCGCCGACCTATGGCAGAAAGAGAATTTGTGGTCTGGAACGCGCTTATTCTTCGTCATCAGCATCATCGTCATCGTCATGATGTATAGTGGGTACCTTGCATGTGCTGTGCCGTGATGGCAGAAAGAGAATGTATGGTCTGGAACGCGCTTATTGTTCATCATCATCAGCGTCGTTATTGTCATGGCGTATAATGGTTACCTTGCATGTGCTGTGCCGTGATGGCAGCGTCATTGTCATCTGGCCATGGCGGACAGTAGGGGGACAGAGCTCGTTCATAAGATGCTTCGCATCTAAAAAAAAAAAAAGAAATGGAGAAGCTTGCACTAAGCCACACAAGGCTCGAAACAGCAAAGCTGGTGATTCTGAAGTCTAATCTGGTTGCTTCTAGGTTGTTGCCAGGCTTTAGCTAGGTGAAGCTAGGTTGTTTCCAGGTTGGTTTTCAGTGCAGAGAGCTTCGAGTTAAACCACACAAGTCACAGACACGACACGGATGTCCAAACTCCACAGACCGAAACTAGCACTGAAAGCGAGCATTTGCATCTCCCATAGATCTACGGGCATGTCGATGGTCACGTAGGGCTTCTATTGCTTCGGGGTCTTCTTGCAGCTGCCTTTACCTTTCCCTAGTACTCTCTTATACGTACAGCTGAAGCACTTCATACATATGCTTCAGCGAAGCTGGAACGGGCGGCCACAGTGTTTATCACTGAGTTAATCCCGATGGTTTATGAAAGGTTTTCTCAATTAATGGTTACGTCTGCTTAGAATTCTCAATTGGTGTTTGCCACCTGTCACTTCTTCACTTTTAGTGGACCAGCGGTGAGTAGTGGGATTTGCCCAATTTCTGTAGCGCATACCCATTTTTGTACACACCAAAGTTTTTACGGCTGACTGAAACAGCTTGGCTGTTAAAAGTGCGCTTAACACTTGGTTCAACGCTAACACAAGTCTCAATGTGAACATTTCGACCGATCTGTCTTGATAGGTAAAATAAGGAAAGTGAAGACACCACGAGCGCCAGCGTTTTTGGTGTCTTCACTTCTCCCTTGTGTCCGTGTCTGCATGCCCTCTATCATGAACTTCTTGTGCGTTTGCCTTGGCCACTGCTTGTCGAGCTACGGAGGACCATCCGCTGTCTCACTGTATTGCCTTATGGATGTCTGTCAGTGTAGCCCCATGGCTATTCGTCCTGCATCCCTTTGGTGTCTTTCCAAATATTTCCTTGTACCAGAAGAGACACGCAGGACTGTATTCCCATATGTCGGCTCCGGTACTGCTACCTTCTTTTATAGCCCCCCTCATCACCTGTTGAAAGCCCACACTCTCTGCCTACCTAAGATGCCCTGTTATCTAGTTGCCTTTGTCCTCATCACCTGCGCATGTTTCTCAAGCTATCTGGGCTCTTCGCTCAAATGCACTCCAAGGTATTTCACACTGACCTGCAGGGTGCTTCATTGTAGAACCACATTTTATTGGAGTACCTTTCCCACCTCTGTACCATTACCCCACACTTTCTTGAGTTGAAAAATCGAAAGCTAGGCAGCTTTTCACTGTTTCCAGATGATTAATAACCATTCTGTTAAACCTAGAGAAAAACCTGCGCTTTTATTTCCTCTTTTTTTTTTTTTTTTTACACGAGAGGGGCTCGGATTATGTAAAGGTGTAAATGGGGGTTAGGTCAATCACTACACAGGTTTAAGAAAAGGTAATTTTTGGGGGGGGAGTAAGTCGCGCACACGTGAAACAGTCAAAGTTGGTCAGGAAAGAATGGGAATAGCAGGTCCCCAAAAAACAAATCTCTCTTTTTTTTCCAAAAAAAAGTCTTGCCCTACCCTATTCCCTTAACTGGAGTTTATTTTCGTATTGTCTGTTGTGTGCATGCATACCTAGTACGTAATGCAGTGATTCCACTCCTGCGTCAACTGCGCCAAAGTGCGCCAAATTAGATTTACTGTGCCATCCTGATAATATCAACGGAAATTGTGCCAAACTGCGCCAAAGTCTCTGGTTTGGAGGCATCTATCGCCGGCAATAGCCACGCTGGCACGTCAAAACATGTGCAGCTTGTTCTCGGGGCCGCCAAAGTCACAACCACGTACCAAGAATTATTCCGCTGAATAAACAGCGGCCGCGCATGCGTCCCAATTAATCCACGGTACTATGCTCGGTGCCGACGCGGCTTCTGTTGAGCAAGTCAGCACGACGGCAAAACGCGCTTTCCGCAGAGGCTCATGACGTCTAGGCCAATCGGTAACGTGAAAGTGTGGCGGCGATTCATCGGTGGACGTCGTCTGTTCCATAAACGCTGCTGATAGCTCGTTTCAAGAGTCGCACGGCACGTAATTGAAGCAGTTCTCACTGATAACTGCTCGCGTGCCGCCAGAATGTCTATCACGTCTATATCTGGACATCGCGGAATGAAATCTGGGAATCTGGGAATGAGGAACAATATCGAATTTTCCGTTCTTCACGTCCATAGAAGAGCACATGAACGGTGGGAATGCGTTGACACTTTTCCTCAAGTATATTTTATCTATGGATCAATTTATCCAGAAGAGCTTTTTTCGTAATTCGTTCACAAGCACATCCGGCTTTGTATTCGCTCTTGAGGTAAATACTCCCTAAAAGGCCCTGCCCTTTCGAGTTCGTGGGTGCTAAGGTCCCAATTTGAATTTTTCGCTTGCTTTCTTTAAAAAAATGTCATCTCATTGTCAAAGGCATGCCTCCTGATTGGAGCAGCCGCAATTCGGTTTTAATACGCACTGTTGTCAGTAGCGGGCCCGTCGCTGATGGCAGTGGTGTTGGCAGGCCCACTGTGAAGCGGCTACGCCATGTTACACGCCTGCCCATCGCTTTCCAGGGTCAATAGCTGACGGTTAAAAAAAAAAGTCAGAGTTTCACCGCAACAGTTAAGCAGTGAATTCCATAGCAACAAATTGTAATGTTATACAAAGTGAGACTGGCAGACTGGCAGATCCGATCTCACGCAACTCTACAAAACGCTGGTGTAAGAGAATACGGCCTGTTACGTATTCGGAGGCTGGACTACCGCCGGCCCAAGGAACAGACGATGCATGCAGTGCCAGGAAGACAAATCCCCATTTATTCATTGTGCGACACGTTTTTGAGCGTTACGCAGCCATCGGAGGGTGGCAGGAAAGAAAAAGAAAACAAGATAACACAGCAAGCGGGGCAATCTTATCTGATGGCCCCAACATAGAATGCGGCAAGCATCGCGAACGTTTCAGCTCGGCCAAAGCTACCCGTATCGGAAGGCGTTCAAGAGGATGAGGCTTCATGAACGACTGGTGGTGGGAACAGGTAGCCAACATGGGGGGCAAGTTTGTTGAACCACAGCACTGAAAAGTTTCGCACTGTCACATCACATTGTTCTTGTGCTTCACATGGGCAAAGACGCCGGGGTGTATGGTGGACAGACAGTTGAGGTAGCCATCAAAGGAAGAACGAAGATGGCACTGTGCGTCTTCAGGCTGGAGCAAGCCCGTGAAGATTGGCTGGAATGGCCTTGAAGAGGCGACGTTCAGAACGGGCACCGCCCGCCGAGTCTCGTTTGGCTGCCGAGCATGGGAGATGGCAGAAGACGCCTGGAGCATGGTTGAACTTGCCAGCCGGTAGGACAGGATCTGAAATGGCTTAGTGAACGAGCGGCAGGAGCACAGTAACTACGTCAAAAGCAATCTGGCGCCCAAGTTTAGGAAAGCCCGACAGTTGAATTCACTGGGAGCAGATTACGTAAAAACCGAACACGAGAATGAAAAAAAAAAAAAAAAAATCCCCATCTCCCGCTAAAGGGAACCATGTGTGGATGCGTAGCAGCGGGGAGATGATTAGCTTGAGCGGGAGGAACGTCACCGCTCTCATTTCACGGCAGCGGTCCGGGCGCTCATCGCGGCGCTACAGAGCGGAGAGAATGAGGCGCGCGCTCCGTCATTTTCATACCGCGGAACTACCGTGGCGCCCCCCAGCGGAGTATGCAGCTGTCACACCACCTGTCATGCGCGCCGCTCCGTAGATGATTCCTAGAGGAGAGGACGGGGGGGGAACGTAGGAGAGGAGAGAGAGGGGGAGGAGACGTGCTTGCGCTGGGGGGGGGGGGGTGTGGGACGCGGGAGCCGCTCCGTAGAGTAGAGGATTCCTAGAGGAGAGAGGGGGGAGAGGACGCGCATGCGCTGTGGGGATGTGGGACGCGGGTGCCGCTCCGTAGAGTAGAGGATTTCCTAGAGGAGAGAAAGGGGGTGAGCGTAGGAGAGAGAGGGGGGAGGGGACAGGCATGCGCTGTGGGACGCGGGAAGGAGGGACGGACTAAGCCCCCTCCAAACACATGCAAGCAAGATCAAGGAATGGGGTCAACCTGGGCGACATACACCACCTGCCTAGCCATTGCTAAGCAGCCTCTCTGTGCTCTCGGCCATGACTCTGATGACTGTAGTAGTGGTTGACGGCCTTCATATTATACAGTGTTCTGGTTCGCATAATGGGTGCTTCCCTACTTCATGAAAGTGGCCGGACGCGGGACGCGGGAGGGACCCCAGTTAAAAAAAAGCAATTGGAACCGATTGGAAAATTTCCACTTGGTTCAATTGGTTCCATTTGTGAATTAGTACACAATTGGGCCATTTGGACCAATTGGGCCAATTGGTTGTATGCCAATTAGGTCGTAGCACATAACCATTTGGGCGAATCGGTTGTATTCCAATTGGGCCGGTTGGTTGTATTCCAATAGGACCAATCGGTTGTATTCCAATTGGGCCAGTTGGGTGTATTCCAATTGGACCAATCGGTTGTATTCCAATTGGGTCAAATGGTGCAGTCAGTACATGACCATTTGAGCCAATTGGTTGTAGTCCAATAGGTTCTGCTGGTCCAGCGAAATGCACACAGCGAAGGCAGAATGGTGGGGAAACTCATAATTTATTCGAACACTTGCAGCAGGTGTTGTTATAACTGGAAAATATCCTTAGATGAGCAATGTGCTTGCGCGTATCCTTGTACACCACCTGAAATAAATTTAAGGCTATAATGACTCATCAAACGTACGCAATAACATGAACCCATTAGCGTCTAGCAGTACAACGTTATAACGCCACCATTTAGCCCAGTCTGACAAGCACTCGCACAGTTTATGCTTTAAGAAAACTATATCTAACAATTATTAACGTTCGCCGTCGCGGCGGCCGGCCCTTCATTTACGGTGTTTGGCAAGCTAACCCACAAGATACGGGTTCGATCTTGTGTGCAGCGGTCGCATTTCAGCGCAGGCGAAATGCGACCCTTAAGGCAACCGATTACTTTTCATTCAATAATACTATGACAACACGTCCAATGAATTCACTTGCACATAATCGCTAGTGCTTGCTGCAAAGACGCATGTGCGCATAAAGCACAAGCATTACACAAAGGCTGCTTACACAAACCGGCATGTACTTCGCGCATTTCATCGCATACTGCAGCGACGTACAATGATATAACGCATATGATAAAGAAACAAACACTCGGGAAAAACGTTCGCTTATACTTGAGTTCAATACTTACATGGAAGGATCAGAGCTGAGGAAACCGCGGTGACCCTCGATCGACGCTGCACGACGCGACCACCACATGGTACGACCAATACAGCCCCAAAAACCGCTCGAACATGCTCATCTTGACTTGTAACACTTTCCACAGATAAAAGCGACTAAAAATAAATGTCTCATCTTAATGTCAGCAATGCTTTTCAGGCAAACACGCTGCCCTATGGAGCATGCCGCAGGCACACACGGAAAGAGCTAGCGCACCATGACTAGCCGCTATGTGCGAATCTAATGTGCGGTCAATAATATTTGACCGCCGTCTGTAATGCTGTTACGTGTAAATAAAAAAATGCAGCCTACTTTTTAATGTAATATTCATGTTATAAAGCACGTTATTATTTTGCATTTGTATCGGAAAACGTAAAAAACGTAAAGAAAAGATACGAGACTAAACCTACTCAGATGTGACTATCCGCACTACGGTTACGGTGTTCGTCGTGGCGGCGCAAAGTTCGCTGCACTCCAATCGGGGCAGATAATTACGAATGTTGATAAGAAAAGCCCCCTTCTCGCAGGGAAGTAACCGTATATGCTTTAAACATTAGCTAGTTGCACAACAGCCCACTATGACCAAACGGCCAGTAGATTTCGTGTCGGTCGTGCGCAGATCTACTGGAAACGTCGAATAAAAGTTACCTTTCTCCCAGCGATATTTTTTTTTTGCGGTCCATTCATACGGGTCACTTAATATCATGGCTGTGAAATGCGCATCTTTTCTTCACACCATTAAAATCAATGCAACCAATTGGTGCTATTTTTCAACACTTCGCAAGCAAACGAAGTCGGAGCGCTCGATAGCTCAAATTCGTTGATCAAATTGTGCTCACAAATTTCCAATGGAACCGCCTGGCCCAACTGAAGACGAGTGTTTCCATTAGGCAATCCCAGTTGATCCAATTAATGGCCCAGTTGGGAATTTCATTTGGCCCAATTGGAAGTGACCTTCCAATTGGTTCAAGTGATACCATTTGGTAATTTCAGTTGTTCCAAATGGTCCAGTTAGAGATCCCATTTGGCCCAATTGGAAGTTGGTGCGTCCTCTTGAACCATTTGAAAATTCCAAATGGTCCTGTTGGGGATATCACTAGCCCAATTGGAAATCACTATTACCCTTTGGACCCATTGATATTTCCAAATGGTTCCAATTGTTTTTTTTTAACTGGGACGGACAAAGCCCCGAGCATAAGATGCTACGCATCTAAAAAATACTTGCGCCAAGTTGCATGCACACAAATGAAAGAAGCAAAGAACATTAGCAGGTGCGGCTAAGGCAGTCAGCATTGGCATGGTGTTTGCCTTTCTTGTGCCGCACTGTGAAATCGAATTGCTGAAGTGCTAAACTCCACTGCATCAAGCCGCCATTTTTGTTTGACATTTGATTTAGCCACACTAAAGGAGAGTGATCAGTTTCAAAAACAAAGGAAGAGCCTTTCAGATAACACGAGAGCTTTTCGAGAGCCCACACCAAGCAAGCGCATTCTCTTTTCTGTTGTGCTGTAGGCCTTCTTGCGTGATGTTAGCTTTCGACTCGCGTAGTTAAGAGGATGCTCCTCGCCCTTTTTGTTCACTTGGCTCAGAACAACGCCCATTCCACGGTCACTGGCATCACACTGAACTAGGAAAGGGAGGGAGTAATCGGGTGCCGCGAGAACCGGTGCACTGACGAGGATCTTTTTGATCGCAGCAAAAGCATCTCTGCGCGCCTTATTCCAACTTATAGTAGTTGGCTCGGTCTTCCGCAGAGCATCTGTGAGAGGACTAGCGATATTTGCGAAGTTGGGAATGTAGCTTCGGTAGTAGTCAGCTAAACCCAAAAAGGAACGCAATTTAGTCTTTGTCTTTGGTAATGGAAAGCTTGTGATTGCCTAAACATTTAGTTCAGAAGGACGTCGCTTCCGTTGGCCAACAACATGCCCTAAGTAGTGGAATTCAGAGCTCGCAAGACGACATTTGCCGAGTTTCAGAGTGTCATGAGTAAGGGGCACGAGGCACGCGCCCAACGATGGAAGGTGTTGATGGTGTGCGAGGAGTGGAAAATTTCTCGATGGTATGCGCCTCTGCCACGCTCGTGCATGCGATTGGTCTGTGAAGAGCTCGTGGCACGCTACCCGAGCCGTGGCGAAAGAACCACAGGGGAAGAAACGGTATTGTCTGTGGGACACCGTTCAAGGCAGGTTGAAGAAGCCAGCGTATCACGGGTGAAGACAGCGGCGGGTGCCGGGTCCGGAGGTGCTGCACTACGAGTCTGGGTCGACCTCGGCGATGACCGGGAGAGGCTACTGCGGACTTGAAGCATCCTCGTCACAGCGGACTCCGGAGCACTCGCAACGCTCCACCTTCGCTCGCTGAACGGCTTGTGCCCACAGGACAGACCCCGGAGCGTCACGTCGTCAGTGGACGCAGTTGGAACAAGGGACCGAGATGGCAGCTAGGCCTAACCCGTCCGCTTCCGTGTTGGCCACGACGACAACCGGGAAACCAGCAAGAAGCGGATCGTCGAGTTGCTGCTGAGCAACGGCGACCACAAGAAAGGAGGGGGGCATCGGCGGCGAGCGCGACTCAACACGGACGACGAGAGATCGACCGAGACGCCGCATCGACCGTCGCACAAGTAAGGGCGTTCCATTTCGGACGCAACTGAGAGACCAGTGTGGCCGGACTGCGGTGGCAGTTAGGAACTAAGCGGGACTCAAGTATTGTATACTTTAGCTTAAGAATTCTTTGTACGAATTCGATTTTTGAGTATTGTTGTATTTAGCTCAGGTGTATGTATTTTTGTGTGTGTGAATCTGTGTGAGGTTTGGCAGTGTTTAAGATAAAATGTGTTTGCCGTGCCACCTCCGACTCCAGTCTCTCTCAATCCCATCCACTGCAAGCGCTCCCGAGATAATCGTGACACAGAGTCAAGCCTCCCTCGCGTATTCAAAGGAATACCTGCTGCAGATGTTCCAGATGCTGTTGCCAAGTGTTTGAAAAAACAGTGATGTCATCAAGGTAGGGCACAGCGAACGACTCAGCGCCTTTGAGCACTTCATTCATTAACTTTGAAAATACAAAGGGCGCGTTCTTGAGGCCAAAGGTGAGCACAAGAGGGCGATATGTGCCTGTTGGAGTCATGAAAGTGGCGAGCTTGCTGGCATTTTCCGTGAGTGGTACTTGCCAGAAGCTGCGTACAAAATCTAACGTAGAAACGTACTATGCCGCGGAAACCTTCTCGATCAAGGCCTCAACGTAAGGAATGGGAAACATCTTTGTTTTTGTTATCGCGTTCAATTTTCGATAATCAATGCAGGGTCGCGGTTCCTTGCCAGGACTTTCTACGATGAACATCGGTGACACGTATTCGTTATCCCCTGTCACGATTAGACCCGGTGTCAACATGTTTTGAACACAATCGTTCAACAGCTTCTCATGACGGGGCGAAAATCTGTACATCCTGGTTTGGAAGGGTTGTTCGGAGGTCAACTCAATGTCGTGCTCCACAAGGTTTGTCCTACCAGGATAGGGACTAAACAAGTCACTGAAGTTGCGTACAAGCAGTTCCAACTCCTTTCCTTGTTTTTCTGTTAGAGAAGCTTGTTTGACAACAGATTCGAGTATCTCTTCTGTTGAAGGGGCAGAGCATGGGATCGGCACTTGAGGAACTGGAACGTTTATTTCCTCTGGTTCATTCAGGACAATGCTCACCGTCTCCATGTGTTCGATAAACGGCTTCATTAGATTGCAATGGTAGATCGTCACATCGTTGCGTTCACCGGGCGTCGTTACCAAGTAACTGGTGTCGGAGAGCTTTTGTTTAATTGTGACCGGCCCATCCCACGCTACTTCGAGTTTATTTGCCTTTGAAGACCTTAGAATGAGCACTTTGTCACCTGCCTTGAATGTCCGTGTACGTGCGGATCTGTCGTAGTATACCTCTGCGCGTTGCTGTGCTTCCGCCATGTTGATCTGCGCCAATTCTTGTGATTCACGCAGGCGCTTTAACAAGGTCAGCAGGTACTCGACGACCGATTTGTCTACAAACTTGTCTTCCCACTTTTCCTTCAACAATGTGAACGAGGAGCGAAGTGCTCGACCGTAGACAAGTTCCGCCGGAGAGAATCCAGTCGCCTCGTGTGTGACGGAGCGCAGAGCAAAGAGTATTGCGGGAACAGCTTCGTCCAAGTCGGCGCCCTTCTCGAAACAGAGCGCGCGCAGAATGCGTTTCATTACCGAGTGAAGTTTTTCGACTGAATTACTTTGCAGATGGTAGACGGATTTGTGATGAATAGATATGCCACACTTCTTCAAGAACGTCGTGGTAAGTGCTCTTGTGAACACAGAACCTTGGTCGCATTGGATCTCACTGGGAAATCCGATTCTGGCAAAGACGCCGAGAAGCGCGTTTACAACTGCTGTGGAGCTTAATTCTGGTAACACCATGGCTTCCGGGAACTTTGTGGCAGGGCAAATAAGTGTTAGCAAGCATTTGTTGCCCGCCGCTGTTTTTGGTAAAGGGCCTACAATGTTGACTACTAATCTGCGAAAAGGTTCGCCAATCAAAGGCACTTGGACCAAAGGTGCTTTGACTTTTTCGTTTGGCCGCCCCGTCTTTTGGCAAACGCTGCAGGAGTGCACCCAGTTCTCAGATTCCTTGAAGCACATCGGCCAGTAGTAGTCGTTCAATAACCTGCTCTTGGTCTTATTTATTCCTAAGGGCAGCCCAGCTATCACTGTGAACCAAACCCAAAAGTGCAACACGATACTTTTTGGGAACAACTAGCTGCTCAAAACATCGGCCTTTTTTGTTTTTGAACGTTCTGTACAAAAGGCCGTCTTTGACTACAAACGACACTGATCCTTTTTGTTTCCGTCTTGATTTTTCCCAGCACGTTTGCAGTGACTCGTCGTTCGCCTGCTCCATTTTGAGAGCGCTCTTGTCTACCTTTGCCAGAAGTTGAAAATTTTCACTGACTGGGCTTATCGCTTCGCCTCGGAGCGCGTGAGCAAAGAGAGTGCTGTTATCAACGGCTGGCGTGACAAGAACAGCTTCGCTTGCTGCGGCAGCTTTTGTCGGTTCTCCTTGGTCTGGAATTTCGGCAGCACGAGTAGCACTAGTACTAGCTTATGCTTTTGTGTGGGACCTCGTGACGACCATTACAGGGTTTGCATTAAGTTCCATTTCGGCATTTTGCAAGTCCCTCATTGATCTGTTAGAAAAAATGTAAGGAATTTTCCGAGGGAGCTTGTCGGAAACAGCAGCATCAGTTTCAAATTTGCCAAAGGCACCCGTCATTTCGACTCTGGCTACTGGCAAGCACTTTGTGTCGGGTTCTAGCACCTGACGTACCTATACACACTATCCTGTGAAGTGTTCGGGCTTAACAAACGACGGGTGAACGATATCAAATGTTGCTCCTGTGTCATGTAGAACCTTGCAACTGATGCCGTTCACCTTCATGTCATATGTGTAAGGCAAGAGTAAATCGCTCTCTTCTGTGAGCAAATTGACTGACGCAGCTGCCTGTCGGCACCCTGCTGCGATATGGCCTGGTTGCTGGCATTTATAACAGACCAACGGCCGTTTTCCCTCAAATTTGGAACTTTTCAGTTCAGTTGTGTTGACTGCATGCCCCTGGGCGGGAACAGAGTCTTGTTTCCCTTGGTTAGTTTCTCTCGTTCCTTTCTGAAACTTTTTGAATGCTCCCGACGGTTTCTTTCTCGGTTCTTCCGAACTTTCCATCCTATGGGAACAGTACTCGTCAGCAAGGCTAGCAGCAGTTTGCAGTGTCTCGACGTTTGGCTTGTCCTGAATCCACAGGCGCATTTGCTCCGGAATAGACGCATAAAACTGCTCTAGCGCGAACAGTTCAAGCATGCGTTGCTTGTCCTCGTACGCGTTGGCGCTCTTAAGCCATTCCTCTAACAAGCTCATGGATTTGTAGGCAAATTCTGAGAATGACTCCCCTTGGCCACGCCTCGTGTTACGAAACTTCATCCTCAGGGCTTCTGTTGACAAGCTGTACCTTCGCCTCAGCTGAAGTTTGACTTTATCGTAATCACGCGCTTCTTCATCGGGCATTCTCGCGATTATGTCGGCTGCGTCACTCGGAAATACTAATGTCAACAGGCGTTGCGACCAAGTTTCTTCTTCAAGGGCTGCTCTTGTACACGTCCTCTCAAAGTTCATGAGATACAAAGTGATGTCACTGCCTGCCTTGAAAGGTTGCATGTAACCGCGCATGTCAAAATTGTCATTGCGTTCAGAGTTATGCAGCTGCATCTCTTTTAGCTTCAGTTCTACTTCTCATTCTTTAAGTCGTTGGGAGACTGTCTTCCAACACTCCTCGGCTTCGTCGTTGTTTGCTCCGCATTTTGGTATTGCTTCGATAATTTCAGGCTTCCGCATTGACTTCTGTACTGGGATACCAAGCTCTTCGGCTAGCAACACTAGGTTGGGTTTCGTTACTGACGTGAGGATCATGACTGCTGTTAACCCTTTCAGTCCCAGTGATTCCAATTGGAATCATAAATTATGTAGGTCAGTCAGCAAGCATCTGGTAAAGATAAAGCGTTGTTCTTCCTCAAGAGCCCGTATTTAGCATCTGCCCTACATGTGGTGTCAACATGGTACACACAATACAGCGAGGTCACGTCTGAACGAAGAAATTACAGAAGCGGTCGTGCTGTTCGCGCATTTCGCTGAGGCAGCGTCTTCTTTCACCGTGCAGAGATAGAGCATTTATTTTAGTTCTGCACCAGAAATTTGAATTTTGGCTATTGGACATTATGCTATCCTATCTAGATAACATTTTAAGTAATAAATGAACTAAAAATTATGGAATTATTATTAAATAATAATTATTTATTAAATTAATTGGCACATTAATTACTCTTCACTGAAAAGTGTGAACAAAGAGTTTTTCAGTTTTTTTGGACTACCACGATCATGTGCATCTCCAAATGTGAAAACTAGTTGCTTACATTGAAAATAGTTAATTCGGGACTGAAAGGGTTAACAAGTGCCACTCAGATATCTGCTACTTATAATTAGCAAAGTCACCAATAAAGAGCCTCCACTGCCAAGAAAATGCCGCTAATGCTCCCAATGAAGTCAAGAAAGCCGGGCTCTCACCAAAACGGATGCCAAGGCCGCCTTCGACCTGCGCTCCATACCGCCACCACCGCTGCCACCAGCTGTTACGTATTCGGCAGCTGGATGACCGCCGGCCCAAGGAACAGACGACGCACGGAGTGCCAGGAAGACAAATCCCCGTTAATTCATTGTGCGACGCGTTTTTGAGCGTTACGCAGCCAATCGGAGGGTGGCAGGAAAGAAAAAAGAAGACAAGATAACACAGCAAGCAGGGCAATCTTATCTGATGGCCCCAACATAGAATGCGGCAAGCATCGCGAATGTTACAGGCCACTCCCGGGACTCTTTGCACATTCTCTTTGTGTTGAGAGCGCAGTACGTAGAAGGGTATACGAGCCGCCTGCTGACGGCTGCCGAGATAGTGAGATAACGTGCGCGCCAGCGACGACCGCGCCCTTAAAATCGAGGTTCACAGTTGCTGCTCGGGTAATCCCCCCTTGCATGCTCGTTAAAGATGGGCGGGGCGTTTCCTTCCTGCTTGGACATTCAACGGCCGGTCTAACAGGCGGGGAGATCTTATCGCATGCGCATTCCGAGCGACAGAGATGGGCCCACTCGTTTGATCTCTGCTTCAACCGCGTTCGTTGCCCGCCCGCTGGTAGAACGTACGATGCTAGGGATCTTATCAATTTGGACTTTATACGGGACATGACGGCTATGGCAAGAACCTGTCGAGACTGTCCATATAATTGATATAACAATAAATAAAATCATGGTATTGCATTCATTGCTTCGCTCTGGGGGGTGTGGGGAGGGAGGCTACGTCGCTAGAAGGGCGTCGCGATGGCGCGCGCTATCTCGAGGCATCATGAGACTGCTCGCAAACTTGCAGTGCTGTCAATGTTTACTTCGCGTTTAGAGAACTGACAGCACGAAAACCGCTTTGGCACCTGGAATGCCATATTCCCTTTAACCAGCGTTCTGTTAAGTTACACGAGATCGGGTCTAAATTAGCTGCTAGCCTTACATTGTATAAGAATACAATTTGCTAGTTTCGCTTAAGCTTGAAAAAATGAGTGCGATACCAACAAATTCTATTGTTATACGAAGTGAGGCTAGCAGCTAACTCTTTTGGATCTGATCTCGCTTAACTCAACGAAACGCTGATTTACGGGCTCTAGAAAGAGAAGTACTTTTCGTCGCACAGTCTCTTCACCTTGGAATCACAGCACGTAGAAGGGTATACGAGCCGTTTGCTGATGCCTGCCGAGATAGCGCGCACGCCAGAAATCACAACCGCACCCTTAACCCTTTAATGCCTGAATTATGAAACCGCCGAACAAAATAAAAACTGTTTTCATTTTCCAGCTTTAAATAGCAATCTTTAATTGATTCTGCAGTTAAATTATCTAAAATGCAACCTTAAAGGCATACTTTTAGGTATATCGTGAATTCGCAATATGCCACAGAAATGAGGATCTGGCAACAAAAAATGCACTTCAAAACTATGTAACATGTTCTGTGCCACCTCCTGAATGTGTACACACCAAATAAACAAAGTTATCGAACATTGAACTTACGTAACTCAGGCGAGAAAGAACGAAGAAGTGAGAGCTTGTCGCACGTGCTTCGCGCTCTCCGCCATCAGCTACAAAAAAATTGGTTCTAGCATTGAATACCTTACTCAAGACGGCGCAAGAGTATTTCATTCTGAAAGCTACATTCCCCGTGAGTACTTGACAGCCGGCATTAAAGGCGGCACGCGTCTCGTGACTTGTTGGCTCGGAGTTTTTCGGTATGTCGCGAATTCGCGACACCCGGCAGTAAAGGGTTAAAGTCAAAGTTCACACTCGCTGCCGTAGCGACAAAATCCCCCCCCCCCCCCCCCCCCGCTTTCATTTCTTTATGCCCCTTGAAGATGGGTGGGACGTTTCCTCTCTGCTTGAAGAGCAATCGATATACCATCCGCATTCGATGCGCTCACTTGTGCACTTTTACCTGCGTGTAAACACAAGATGTGCGGGGGGATGTTATCGATTTGGACATTACACAAAACATGATGGCGGCGAAAAAAAGCCGGTCGGGAATGTCCATATAATTGCTATCGCAATAAAAAGAAAATGGCTTTTGCCTTGGAGTCGTCTTAGGCTAATGCATAAGGTTATACCCTGTGAGGATTTTTTTTTTCACTGCTTTCTAGAGGGCACTAGGGGGTTTTCGGTGTACAAACAGAATGTCATAGCCATATACAACTTCGCTGCAAAAAGGAAAACAAAGTTTGTTAAATCATGTTGTCCACCGTTGAACGCACTTTCCGACACTTTCGTGGAAGCTCGTTTGAAGCAGATCTCCATCTTCCGGGCAATCCGGCGCATGCGCAAACGGTAGTCTTGAAGCACTGTGAGGATGCTGTTGCTGCAGCACAGAGGGGTTTCAGAGAGAGGGAAGGGAGTGTCGGAGGAGATCGGCTGTTGAGGATAGCTAAGTGACGTCATGTTACGCCCAGCAATATAATCGATTGTGAAGAAAAAGAACTTCTCTTTCTCCTTGAAGTCGTCTTACGGGAATGCATTAGGGACAGTGGAAGTCTTTAGCACTGAGGCATTGTTGTACGTCGCAGCGTTTGTCTACCATGTCTGCTGATAACCACGAAAATGTATTTAGAATGGTATTTCATAAAGTACAATTTTATTGATCCAATAATCTGTGTATTTGCTCGTGTCAAAAATAATCACTGAACAGGTTGTTCCAGAACGCTCAACTGCATGACGTCCTTATTTTTGCATTATCGAGTGAAATAGGAAGTGCTCCTGCAATGATTGGCTCCATGAGATTTGCAACGAATCTCGATTCTCCTAGCTCCTCATAAGAGTCCCATAGTAATTATTCAGGTCCTTGAATGCAAATGCAACTTAGTTCTCCAGTGTACTCCAGGATGTGAAATTAGCTGCTCCCGAGTGCTCCCAGATGCAAAATTACCTGCTCCGAAGTGCTCCAAAATGAAAATTTTGCTGCTCCGAAAATTCCTCCTAATCGGAAGACCTCGTTAGCATCACTGATAATGTGTAACAATGAATGCAACTAAGAACGCCCTATCTTAACCCACCACCAGCTTGAAAAAGTCTGCTTTTAAATTGCGCGGAAAGACGGTCACGAAAGAAAGGCGATAAACACAGGACAAAAGCACGTCATCCTGTGTTTATTGCCTTTCTTTGTGACTGTCTCTCCGCGCAATTTAAAAGCAATGAATCCGAACCAACTTGCCCAACTTTCAATCTTGCTAAATGAAAAAGTCTGGTGGCGCCATTGTTCATATGAACTGGAGGCTGTCACTGAGTGCGTTGTGCACATATGGTTGCTTTGGCAGCCTGAAATCAAGTGTTGAAGCTTGAATATCAGATTAGTCCAACTGGGAAATCATAGATTAAATTATGGCAAGACACTTGCTGATTCATGGTTCGAAGGAGCTGTTTCATTTAGTGCTTGAACCGCTTTATCAGTGTTGCCATCATGGTATCACTCCTGATATTAAAAAAGAAATTCTCAAAACAGGTGGAGTCTGGCGCCAGCGAGGTGCACGAGTTCACGCTTGCCTTCCTGCTGACAGGGCGTCTACAAGCTGGAGCTCAGTTGCCGTGCCCAGGAGCTGCTCAGAAAGAACGAGCGTGTGTGGAAGTGCTGTCCACCAATAGAAATCACTGTGGCGCCACCACAGCAATAAAGCAGAGAAATCACATGGAACGACCTTTGCCTGTGCTGTTGCTTTTTCCCCACCATGTCTAGCCTTCGAGATGGTGTTTTTCGTAGCAAATGTTGAGACTCTGAATGACCTTTACTGCTGGTGTAGATGCAGAACTTCTGTCTGGAGCGGCAGACGTTAAGGGGAACATGGAAGCTTGAAGTGAGGAGATGTCCTAGAACAGGGAATGTTGCTACAGCTAACGTTCTGAGAAATTAACTGCCTGCTTCACAGCTGACGAAATGTTTGCACCATTGACATTCCCTGTTCAACAATTTGCCTGAAGAAGTCCCTTGGATACCAGAAAAGTTGCACGGTCACTTATGCATTTGAAGGTGAAAGCTATCTTCTTCTAAGTCTATTGTATTGATCCATCCCACTTCCCCTGAAATCTTTCTTCACTTAATGTGGTTTTGCTTTGCACTGTCTCCAGGATCGGTGGCGTCGCTGCTTTCTCCATTTTGCATGGTTTTGCAGCACTACCTCCTAGATCGGCCCACGCTTGACCTATGGCGTGTAATAACATCATAATGTCACGATGACATCATAAATATTGGCAACCTGTGTCGTCATATGATGTCATTGTATGATGATTTTTTTGCATCACTTCATTTTGACACCCTCGATCATTTTGAGTGTGTGACAAGGTTTCTAAGGCTTTCGCCTTAATAATCATGCTGACGTAACAGACAGCCATGCTGGCCTATGTCCTTGCAGGTTAGCAAGCAGCACTTTGAGAATGAAATTGAAAAACCATACTTTAATCCATCATATACGTCTTGGCTGAATTAAGCTAATAGTAAAAATCAACGCTTATGTGCATCAAAGCTAGCAATTTGCATGTCATTGCTCCCAAAAAAGCCGTTTTAGTCCACAAACCACAATTGGATTTTGGTCTCATAAATTTTAAATATTGACAACTGTGCTTATGTTCATTCTTCATAGCTAGTGGCTTTCATTGTCTAAAGCTTTCAGACACGATATCGTGCAGCGCAAGTCATGCATGAATGTACTGGAACCTTGTCGAATGTTTCCAAACATTCGCTCAGCTTGCATGCACGACACTTATAGTAGAGTGCATTCAGGAACTTACCAAAGGTTACCACTAATAATGCTGGAATGTACAATGATGCATGTATAAAAGCTTGCCAATGTGTTTCACCAAATATCAGATAAATGCACGCGGGCTGCTGTTTAAAAGCACTCCGTAGCAATGGCGTGATAACTAATGACTGAGGCAACTTGGAAAATTTCTATCGCTCTCCTGCTGCGTCATCTGACTCGATGAGGGTCATTTCTGATCTTAATCACAATCGATTTTGTGCGCATGATCAGTCACAGCATCAGAACGATTAATTGGGCAAGTAGGTGTGCTTCCATCTTGAACGAATAAACAGCGCAAAAAAAAGGACAAGTTGTCTGTTGTTCCTGCATTCGTTCCTCATGTTTTTTGCGCTGTTTATTCGTTCAAGATAATAATAATAATAATTGATGGGGTTTAAATATTTGTTCAAGATAAGTCTCAGCTAGGTCTCGGAACGCGACTTGTCTATTACCGAGGGTGGCGATGCGGGCTTGTTAGTCTGTCATACTTCTTGGATGTGGGCGCTAGAAGACGAGGACGAAGGGAAGAAGGACACACACACTGATTTGTTGTCAGTAGCGCCAGTGTGTGTGTCCTTCTTCCCTTCGTCCTCATCTTCTAGCGCCCACATCCAAGAAGTTTGTCTATTACCACACACAGGCAAACGGTCAAGCCTTTGTGCACAGGCAACGAGACTGATCCGTTCAAGCATTTGACCAAGCAGGTGGAAATGTGAAGGATGGCTACCACTTGTGCTTCTGACAACGGTGCAGGAGCTGTCTCCAACGTCACTCGCCCATGGTTGCCGCACCCGTACGCTCATGGGAAAGTTGTGGGGCTCCGCTGATTTGTACACCTTCAGTTCATCCCTTGTAGCAAAACTAGCGCAGTGTACAAGGTAGCCTGTCCATCGACTCCACGCATGGATTGAGGCTCCTGTTATTGCTGTTGTTTTGGTTGACCCCTCCAAAAGGGGAACCTTGTTATCATACTCAATTTTTTCTGGACCCCAGAAATTACGTGCATAGGCTCTGAACCTCATCATTTGCTCATTTAGACAAACCATGCACAAAGCCGTTCGCCGCTGCTCACAATTGCAAAAGAACCCATGTGGCAACCAACCGCAAACATGGCGGTGGCAGACGAAGCTCTGATGGATGATGTAGAGCATGCACTGATCTCCGGAGGCGATACTTCCTCATTTTACAGTATCGTTATCGAAATTGGGACTATGCCACGTCTGCACTGATCCAAAGTAGCAAAGGGGTGAAATTATCTTGGGAGACGCCTTTCATGAGGATTTCATGATAGACTATTTTCCACAGTTGGTTTGTGAAATTAAAATCAGAGTGCACCATTTTCACCGTTTCCTTAGGTGGCGCCACTCAATAAGTCTTCATTTGTGCCGCGTTGTCTCCTCGGCATCCCCATAGCGTCTGCACGCACACATTAGGTAAGTAAACACGAGCAGACTGCAATGCCAGAAAACATACAGCATAGCAGCACCCGTCGATGCGGGTTCCTTCCGCATCTGGTTTATCACGTCACCATATAGTATGCTATTTGGCCTGTAAGTTCGAAACCTATGCTTGTGCTTACTTTATATTTCTCAAATCCTTGGAAACGAGGCTTAGCAGGCATGGCTGAACCAACGCCTCCTCTAGAAAGATCCTTGCGGCGTCGCTCGCTGTCCCATTGAAGCCATCGTGCCTTGAGTTGTCGTCGCTTGCCGAGGGATGGCGCCACATTCCACCCTTTTGTTTTCAATGGGGCTGTGGTGGTGTGGCGTCGGGGGTGGTAGTGTGCGCATGCGCACAAGTGTGTTGAAAGCAGCCACCGCAAGGATCGCAAGCTACCACCTCCATTAGAAACGAGGAAGGAGGGAAAGGGAAGGGGCGCATGCAGCAGGCATCTTTCTAGAGGAGGCGTTGGCTGAATAAACAGCTGATCTCAAAAATAAATACAGGACATACCTGATGCTTTGCACAAGTTGACACAAAAGTGATAGCTAATTTCACCATTTATTTATTGCAGTCAGGGCAGTGGGCTAGCAAGTACCAAGTGCGAGGTTGGATTGAAGCAAGCTGTTGAGTCTGCGTGGGTGCTGCCATGTTGATTTGTAACCACAGTTACCGGTAGTTACTGATAGAACAAAAAAATGCATACAGCATAAATGCAAAGTAGATGAGCATATCACTCATTGCTGTGGCGTGGTAGGTGCCGAACTTACGCAAATGCCTCAACCTTGTCAACATTTAGGCAATTTCATAAGGAATTAACTATGTTTTGATGCACGTGATTTGCTTCCACTCGGCTACAACCAGCTTGTGTGGTACGACCATGGCTGCCTGCCGCGTGAGCCAAAAACCGCTTGCCTTTCCCTCCTTCCTCGTTGCTAATGGAGGTGGTAGCTGGCGATCCTTGCGGTGGCTGCTTGCAACACACATGTGCGCATGTGCACACTACCACCCCGACACCGCACGACCCCAGCCCGATTGAAAACAATAGGGTGGAACATGGCACCATCCTTTGGCAAGCGACGACAACTCAAGGTACGGCTACAATGGTATAGCAAGCAACGCCGCAGGCATCTTTCTAGAGGAGGCGTTGGCCCAAGCCAAGTCGTTGATTGATCACGTGAGCAAACATGGCTGCGAGTGAGCGCTGCTGCGGAAAATCGTCTAAACCCTGTCACACGGCACGTGTAATGTCATTCGCTGAAAATGTGATTATATAGGTGTTAATGCCATTTTTGTTGTTGCTACACGGGCATAGCAGATGGCATTCACCGCTAATTTGCATTCACCCATTCAATGCGTTTTCTAAACTCATGTGCATGCAACGTGTAATCTCGACGACAGGGGCCAGGCAAACAATGGCAAAATCCATTGAGTTAAAACAAATGTTATCAAAGTAACAGAACTTATTCTTGTGTTCCCATTTAGATAACTTTTTCACGTACAGCGTGATAGCTGAAGCAATTTGTCCACATTATTTCTCCCAGACTGTTGTGTCGTGCGACCCCTGGTGGCATGCTAACACACCAGCGGGGTAGAGTTTCTGGTATATGTCGCTAGGTGGAGCTAGGCTTCCACCATGCCTGTGTATTGCAACCAACCCGGCACGGACTTGCCGGTCATGTGACCGGCAAGTCCTTGTTGGCCAATGGCCTTCTTTCCTCTTTCTTAAAAATGTGACCGGCAAGTCCTTGCTGGCCAATGGCCTTCTTTCCTCTTTCTTAAAAACCATGTGAATAAACGCGGGAGCAGACACTCTATAACTCTGCCGTCAGTCTCGCCTCAAGCCGTCTCTGCGTCGTCCTCCCTCCGTCGGCCCTGCCGAGGAGCACTCCGGCTGCCCTACACAACACGGACTACAGATTAACATCAGTGCCGCTTGTTGGCCATTTTAGAAATGCTCATCTGTTGTTTGTTCTTTTTCACTTCTTCCATGTTGTTTTGGTGAGGTGGTGCAGCGGCAGCAAGGTCGGAATTTTGCATGCAATATCTATGCACCAGCTATAGAAGCAAACTCTACACTTTCATCAGTGGAGAATAATTAGAGGCAAGAAGCACTCTGCACTGACGAAAAACATCAACATTAGACTCGTTTTTCTTGGTTATCTTTCCATCCACTTTACTTTCTTCACATTTATATCATTACTACAAATAATGTCCATGCTATCCTTGGCATTATTGTGTGTTATTTCTCATTAATTTTGTATCTACGAAAAACCAGCCCTTAAAATTTCCCCTCTTTTCTTCATTCATAGCGAGGACCTCGTTCTGGCAGACTGGACTGGAGGCCTTGAGGTAGTATGCGAGGGATTATTGGTCAGCTGCCAGCTCGGTAATAAGATCACGTGCTATGTGACGCCAACAGGCATAAAAAGAGTGTTCCACACTCACTGCCATGGCTGCGATCAGCATTGACTAACACTCCCAGGTTTAAATGCAAAACTGTACACAATGAAGTGCATGGGGGGGATGACCGCTGCTGTAGCGCAATTGGTAGAGGACGCATTATTCGAAGGTTGCAGGTTCGGTCCCTGCTGGCGGCAAGTTATCTTTTTGTCCACTTTACTTCCTTCATATTTACATTACAATTACGACAAATAAATTCCTTTATATTATAGTTCACATTATTGTCTGTTAATTCTCATTATTCTTGACTACAGTGTTCATATTGTATGTAGCGACTACGTTTTCATTTTCATGTTGAAGTTACAGTATTAACGATCTAGACGTCTGCTTTTGCGTGCTCTTTACTATATGTAAGCCTTGGTTTCTTTAAATTGCTGAAACTAATTTTGAAAGAGCATCTTTCAAAAATGTGTGTGATCAAAGCAACCATTGAGACTGAACCCTTTTACCTATGCATTTCTAACAGTCCTGACCCTGAAATTCCCTTGCTTTGCCGCTTTTTTTTTTTGCTCCCCCCCTCTACCCGCTTTTTTCCCACTTTCCAAGTGAGCAAAACCCCTACACAAGGCATGTGTAGGCACGTAACCACTGCTTGCTTTAACTTAACAAAAAAACATTTACAGGCACTCAAGTGACAGTGGCCCAGCGCATTCAGTTGCGAAACAACGCAAGCATAAAAAAAGTGTGGCACTGCACCTTTCTGAAAAGTTGATGGCAATAAAACTGTTTATTTCACACACTGAATCCCATCACTAGTGCCATTTATATGGTGATGGCTGGAAAAGGAGCAGCTACAGTGGGTGCTCATCATGTTGACTTCCACACTGGTAACCCCGCTTGCTCCGGCACGCCCAGGGCATGAGCTCGGTGGTGGTTCCGGTGACTACAGTACCCGTGGGTGTTACTAGGATGGCACCTGCACAGCCTCCCTGCGTCTTCAGCCTCATCCGCTGCAGCGCTTGTTCCATGGCCACAGTGGGAGATGAACCTGTTGCAGACACAACCATCAGTTCACAGTTGGTACCCAGGTAGTAATTTCATAATTTCTGGCATGACCAACCTTCAATACCAACACCACTAAAAACAACTGTGTCACTTTTCAATATAAACTTCACTTCAACACATTTTTCACACCTTTGAACTAGCATTTTATCCTCTTTAATAAATAGCCTAACTTTAGTCTTCATTATTGCCATGTTTAGTTTTGTGTCTCACCGATGCTGTGTTACCACTGCCTGGTGCAGGCAGTGCCTCAATGTTTGTGAAACTTCTAGATTATTTTAGACGATTGCAATAGGATTGCATGCATGATGCAAGCAGTCTAGTTGACTCACTTAGCGTGCCCCCCTGCCCTTGTGCGTCACCAACGAAGCGGAGCAGCCATGGAAATGTCATGACATCTTGCATGAACATGTGACGAGAAGCTCATACTGTGTTGTCATGTAAGAGTACAGTCGGAACTGAAGCTAGCGCTTAGAAACATACTGCAATCACTTTTTCAGGGTGCACTCATGCTTACCAGTACATTTCCTAGGCTCTTGCAAGTTTGGCCTTTTAATTGAAATAAAAAAACAGAGAACTGAAACTTTTCGTGTCGGTACCCATTTAAGAACACACCGCCAGCCAAACAGAGCTGACAGTGCCATGTAGCAGCAGCGAACCAAAATGACAAAGCCACGATCCAACGCTGCGACCTAACAGTACCACGAGACAACGAACTACTGACATCGATCTGCTTATCAATGGCCACAACGTCGTAGCTCTGGCTAATATTAGAGCAAATCATTCAGTCCATAGGTCGGCAAAAAATGCGGAGCTCACTCAGTCAGACTCACTTATGAAATATATTTTGTTCTTGGGACTCATTCGGACTCAGATTCACCAAGATTTTCCTCAACAGGACTCACTCGGACTCAGATTCAGTGAAATTTTTCCCAGCGGGACTCACTCAGACTCAGACTCACGAAAAATATATTTCACTTGGACTCACTCAGACTCAGGCTCACGGCTCCATCTGAGTCTGAGTGAGCCAACTCCGAGTCCGTTAGCGTACAATAGGCTTTTTGAACTAGGTGTCAATGCTTTTAACACCAGTATCTCGTGTAATCGGGGCTCTACTTGGCGTATTTTGCTCTTGTAGCTTCAAATATGAGATGTCAGTGGTTGAAATCCAGCAAGGGCATTTTTATTGTAAGAGACGACTCACATGAGATATTTTTATCAAGAATTTCTGGGAAAGAGCTTCCGGGGGCGGGGGGGAGGGGGGGGGGGGCTCACGGCATTCTCACCTCCTCCATAAGTCACGCCTCTGATCAATAAATATTGAGCTGGTGTATGAATGATGGTGAGTATGAGTCGGCGTGAGTATAAAGTATCAACGTGAGCCTTCGTAAGGCTGATAGTAAGGCTGAAGTTGAGTAAATGGAACCATACATCGGCAGAAAAGTGTACAGCTCACTCAGATTCACTCAAGAAATACATCTTGAGCTCAGGGCTCACTCGGACTAAGACTCACCAAAATTTTCGTCAACTGGACTCACTCGGACTCAGACTCACCAAAATATTACTCACCCGAACTTACTCAGACTCAGACTCACGGCTCCATCTGAGTCAGAGTGAGTCGACTCATGAGTGAGTTTGCCGACCTATGATTCGGTCATCAGTGGGCAATTAACCGCGAAGTTTGAAACGTTAAGACTGTAGAGAAAGGCCCCGAAAGTTGGACAGCTGGAGGTCACCTGTAGTAATGCCGGCGGGAATCTGCACGGCAAGAGTCACCATAATTAATGGACTAATCCCGTGGGCTTCATTGCTCGAGGGATGTCGTTCTTGGTACGGACTTTGTAAGCCACCACAGTGCAGTCATCGACCAGAGATCCGAGTGGATAACACTATCCTTAGAAAAAGCACTAGTATCACCGCATATGATGCCAGGAAATGATGTCTTAAAAGTCACTATCTGCCTCGCTCCAGTGTCATCATTGCCGTTGGCACTGAGAAACACGCAGACTTAGAAGGTCTCATCAAGGGCAAACAGCACGTGCTGATCAACTACAAGATTTGCGTCGCAAGGGGCATAGCTGAGTTGTCTGCAGAGAAGGCATCAGTGATAACTCACAAATTTATTTCAGTAATGAATACGAGCACATCAATAAAGGCACGACGGTCGCCTACATAGATGAAATTGTGGAAGCCAATGCTTTCACCCTCAGATTCTTCTGAACCTACTCCAATGATCCAAGCTCCTGAACCACAACCAGCTTCTGACGTCACTACAAGCCTACCCAGCTCAAGGGCTGCTTCTCGTCATCAAGAATTCGACAAATCCCTGTTGCTAAACACTGCATTATAACTGAAGAATATTGCTGTCCAAAGAAAGAAGACGAGGACGACAGTTATTTTTGGTGTCGAGCGCAGAAACCAATGGTAGACTGCTTTTGCTGAATGCCGATCTTTGCATCATGTCTAAATAAAGATGCCTCATCCGAAACATTTTGTGGTGGAGGCACTGTGTACTTGACACAGCAACTGGTGTTGAAACTGCTTGATCTACGCTGAAGCCACCACCTTGCTGTACAGCACCCGTTACCGCTGGTGGTCGAGCTGTCTCATAGTAAAGAATGCCGGAAGCTGCAGCCCCTGCACCAGTTACTGTGACCCTACAGCCACTGGTCCCAGGCAGCATCAGCATCTCATAGAGCCTCGTACATTCAGAGGTAAATTTGGCGAGCATGTGGTCGAGTGGCTCACATACAGCCACTCAAGAAATATAGCCATACCAGAAATACATTAAAAGAAACTACCAGGATTGGGAAGGGTCAAGTCAGCTGTCCAACATCGTGGTTTTCTTAATGGACAAGGCATTCATATAGTTTTACAACCATAAGGACACCCTAGCGACTCAGCTTTCTTCCTGTCTCTTAATGTTACGCCTATCATTTTTCATTCCATTGCACGTAGCGTGACTCTCTCAAGTTTCTTTGTTATCCTCCAAGTTTCAACCCCATATGTACAGTACCCACGGATTCAAATAAGACAGCAGATTTGTTGGAACAGCATCGGTATTCGCTATTTTTCGAGATAACCGCGTCTTGTCGCGACTAATGTGGTCTCTAAAGATAATGTTTGCTTTCATCTACCAGTTCCAGTCAAAATTACACCGATGTGACTCGAACTGAAGACGGTGGAAATGAAAGTATGCACTATACTTAGCCCTAAATTGTCCTATTTCAATCCGTGAGTACTGTACAATGGTTGTACACTTAGTGCTTTAGCGACAGTGGTAAACTGTCTGTCGCAATTTTGGAATGTCTGTGTGTGCACTCCAGCGCATCTGTATTCTTCAGTAAGTTTCCTTTACAGACTACAAGGGCTGGTTGGCAATCACACACTCTTTCTTTTTCACCAGGATATTAATCATTATGCTTGTCATTCACATGTTCATTTATTCATTGAATACTGTAGGCCTGTTCAGGCCTATGCAGCACAAGGCATGCGAAGTACAGAGGACCTCGTGTTAATGACGAACAAAGAAAGAGACATACAATTGAACCCTTTTATGAGAGACATGCACAGGGTGGCGATTCTTGTCTTTTATATTATGTGTCTCGTATAAGCAGGGTATCAATTATGCATTTTCTTATCAACCCCTAGTATTTACTCGAATCTAGGCCGATGTTTTTTTTCAAAAAAGGGATGTGCGAAAGTGGGGGGGGGTCGGCTTAGATTCGAGTACCATAGTTTGACCGCAGCCGCCACATACTGTCGGCCGCAAAAGTTAACGGGAACTGCAGCGCGTGTCGGAGCGACGTAAAACTGAAGCGCTGCATCACCTACCGTGACGGTTTTCAAGGCTATCGGCCTCAGCGATTAGTGACGGCGCGTTTAGATAACGCGCCTTTGCCGGATCTTATCGCAGAGGCCACGGCCGATATCCTGAACACCCGACGCGTCACGGTAGGTGATGCAGCGATGCAGTTTAGTTTTTCGTCGCTCGCCCGCTCCGCCATGCGCTGCAGATCCCGCAAACTTTTGCAGCCGACAGTACGTAAAGGCCCGGCCACGCTAGCGGCATGACGGCTTGCCATGTGCCCATCTCGGGCTGCCATGTGCAGGCGGTTCTGCATGCGCGTCCGAGGCATTTTCGCGACATCCTGCAGTAGCGTTCCACAGCGACGTGGTCTCTCAGCGGCGGAGTGGTGGTCCCCATGGCTACACAGGTGAACCGCGTTGTCTGCTTTGTACTGTCCATTGTTCCGAAATCTCGCAGTCATATACCTTCATGCAGCGAGTGTTGTCGAGCCGGCAAGATTTCACGCCGAGCAAGGCGGATCGTGTCACGTGATACGTGATTGCGGGATAGCGGCCCCGGCGATAACCGTGCCCTTTGACACCCCCTCCTCTCGCGTGTCGTCGTCGTTTGTGTTCCTTTCGTCCGTCGTGTATTTTTTGCGCTGTAGTGTTCTCCGCCTCTCGCGTGCGCGACAGGCGCGGGCCTGCGCGGTCGCAGAGTTCGCCGTTTTCTGAAGTTTAGTGCAGTCGCATTGGTAGAGTTCTGGAAGTGTCGCGCCTTAACCACGTGCTTGCGAAACGCTTGCACCACATGTGCTTTTGAAGCGATGGCACCAATCAAGTGGTGCCACTGCAGCGTCGTTTTGCACGCGGAGAAAACTTCAAACCTGCAAGCGCAGATCAAGTTCGGCATGCACGAAAAGAATGTGCACTACGGAGTGCGCGCTTATGCAATAAAAATGCTGGGTTTTCTGCCGATGAAATGGCATTTCTTTCATTCGGCCTGCATTCGAGGTAAACTTTTTTTTTCCTGGCCTTGCGAATTTTGGGGGTCGGCCTGCAATCGAGGGCGGTCTAGATTCGAGTAAATACGATATTTCAATGTAGGCACACCGGTGTTTCTTATATCCGTTTGTCTCTTACATCAGTGTCTCTTATAAAGGGATTCGACTGTACTACATTGTAAGCATAGACGAGAACAAAGCAATAAGTGAGCCATACATTTGAATATTTCAGTCGGCATGTCAGAAATGGTAAACATGTTTAAAAATAAAGACTGCAGGAGTAAGAAAGGTTATGCACTTTGTAGACTTGGAAATGTTGGACACACCACAACAAAAATGAACAAGGAAAGTTCATTAGAACAAAATGTGTGATCCATTATTCTTGCATTTCTTTGAGCACCAAACACTAGCAGGTTACTGCAGCAACTAAAAATAAGACTCTAGTAGAGGCAAGAATGAGTCGACTGATTCATCATTTGACTGGTAATCCCACATTTCAATAGCTAAAGACAACAATGAATATGTGGGACAAAGGGACATATGCATTTGTCAGGGTCAGCTCTGCTCAAGTGTTGACTGAGAGGTTTCGAGTATTCCTCCTTATTTATATTTGCTAAATTGTGGGCAAGAAGAAAGACAAATTTCAGGCAGCCTAACGTAATCTACTTTCCTTGTGCAACAAAAAAACTGAAAACAACAAAGAAGGACACATGCAGAACACATCAGCATAAAACTTTCAACTGTTTAATGCAGTGATGAACATAAGATATATATACAGAGACTACAGGTATGCACAGAGATGCCCTAGCTACCGACACCATCTAGCGTCATAGTCTCTGTGTATATCTCAAGCTCATCACCGCATTAATCAGTTGGTAGATTGTACTGATGAGTTCTGTATGTGTCTTCCTTTGCCGTGCCCAGTTCTTTTTGTTGCACAAGGAAAGTAGATCAGTGCCTTCTTTTTGCAGTTTGCACAAGGAAAGTTGTTCATATATAACCAACTAGCCCATTGTTTTTCTTTGACTAGCATACGCCAGCTTGTCAGAGTTGTGACAAAGGCTTGCACATTGAGCGCAGTAACGCTCTGCCACCTGGCAATCTTTGAATAAACAAAAATATCCTGTTTTCAATTTTTTTTAATATGTTAGTCATGTGCTTTTGGGGTGGGTTCCAGACCATTGCCGCATATTCTAAGATGGGTCTAATAAATGTTCTGTATGCTGTTAGTTTCACCTGGTGGACGTACTAGCTAGTTTTAGCCTAGTTACTTGAATGCTTGCCTAGAAGTATGATCGAAACAGACATCCATCTTTAAAAAGCGGCAACACCGTAGTGATCATGTCGCCTAAGCACGCTTGGCCTGTTTTGCAGATAATGCCGCTGGTCTTCAACTTTCTGCTATCAACTGCCAGCCTATCGGACGATGGGATTCCTTAGTGTATCCAGCAAGTGACGTCATCATGATGAGCCGATAGAATTTTCCGAGGCGAGTGACGTCTTTGGTGGACCAGGATCATATAAAGCGCATCCTTCACTCGGGATTGTTCAGTGGGAGCGGCAACACCGTAGTGACCATGTCGCCTAAGCCCGCTTGGCCTGTTTTGCAGATAATGCCGCTGGTCTTCAACTTTCTGCCATAAACTGCCAGCCTACCGGACGATGGGGATTCCTTGGTGTATCCAGCAAGTGACGTCATCATGATGAGCCGATGGAATTTTCCGAGGGGAGCGACGTCTTCGGTGGACCAGTATCATATAAAGCGCATCCTTCACTTGGGATTGTTCAGTGGGAGCGGCAACACCATCTGATCATGTCGCCTAAGAACGCTTGGCCTGCTCTGCAGATAATGCCGCTGGTCTTCAACTTTCTGCTATCAACTGCCAGCCTATCGGACGATGGGGATTTTTTTGTGTATCCAGCAAGTGCATCATCATGATGAGCCGATGGAATTTTCCGAGGGGAGCGACGTCTTTGGTGGACCAGGATTATCTAAAGCGCATTTTTCACCTGGAATTGTTCAGTGGGAGCGGCAACACCGTAGTGACCATGTCGCCTAAGCATGCTTGGCCTGTTTTGCAGATAATGCCGCTGGTCTTCAACATTCTATCAACTGCCAGCCTACCGGACGATGGGGATTCCTTGGTGTATCCAGCAAGTGACGTCATCATGATGAGCCGATAGAATTTTCCGAGGGGAGCGACGTCTTTGGGGGACCAGGATCATCTAAAGCGCATCCTTCACCTGGCATTGTTCAGTGGGAGTGGCAACACCGTAGTGACCATGTCGCCTAAGCACGCTTGGCCTGTTTTGCAGGTTGGATATTATTCTTATGCCACGCGGTTTCGCTCCAACAACCTTTGTCTCATTGTTCTGCCGCTCCCAATGAAATGTGCTGAAATTTTCTGCATGCTATGGACTTACTTACAGTTACTACTTTCTGGTGATGTTGAAATGAATCCAGGGCCATCTACTGAGCAGATTCTTAAAGAAATTTTAGAGAAGCAAAACAAACTGGAGAGCCGTTTCACAGCTGTGGAAGAAAAACTCAATACCTTCAAGGACCAGCTGGCTAAACTGTTAAACCTTGAGAAGAGAGTAAAAGATCTCAAGAGTACAATACAGCTCCAGCATGAAAAAATGGCTGAAATAGAAGACAGAGCTAGGCGCAACAACGTTATAGTATTTGGCGTTGCAGAGGATACTAACGAGACCCATGATGAACTTAGAGACAAAGTAATAACAGGCATCTTTTCTGAGCGCCTCAGTGTGACACTATCATCAGTGGAGAGGATTCATCGACTAGGAAAAAGAAGAGATAGAAGAGATAACAAATAATTATGAAGCTATATAACTACAACGAAAAAGTTGCCATATTTAGAAACTGCTGGAAACTGAAGGGAACAAAGCTTAGTATTTCTGATATCCTACTCGCAAGAAACGCTGGAAAGAAGAAAGCTGTTATGGCAATCGGCACAAAGTGAAAAGCGCGATGGAGCCAAGATCAAGCTTATTCGCGATAAGCTTCATGTCAATGGTGATATCTACACGTGGGATACTATTTCCAAATCGAGGATAAAACTCAGCCATCGCCCAAACACCGATTCTCACCGTTATGACTGACAAGATAACAGCTGTGAAATTTGAATTTTAAATGTGAACAGTTTGAAAGTCTAACACTACTACATGATCCGGACATAATAGCTGTGACTGAGACATGGCTGAATCACGAAATTAAAAATGATGAGGTTTTTCCTTGCTCTTACACTGTGCTTAGGAACGATAGATTGACAAGAGGTGGCGTTGTTGGTTAAGAAACCACTAAAGTACGAGCCTCTGCCAGCTATAATTGGATATGAAAATGTGTGGTGCAAGTTGTTTTTAGCTAGCATGATCATGTTAATAAGAGTTGTATACCGCCCTCCAAATAGCCCTGTCCAGTTTCTTGGGGATATTGACGCTTATTTGGCATCTATATTACCAACGACCGAACTAAAATTATATACTTACCAGAGATTTCAATTTACCCAGTATAGACTGGATTGCTCGTATTCCGAACTCAGTCGACAAACAACATGCAGACCTAATGCTCGAAATAATTGCAAAACACAGGCTCATACAGGTGGTTAACGAACCAACACACGTACAAGGAACTGTAAGCACTATCCTTCATTCGTTATTCCTTAGCGAGGCAACATTTCACTGTAACATTAATATTGATGAAGGAATATCGGATCAAAAAATAGTAGTGCTAGTCCTAGGATTAATAATAGCTTGGAGAGAACTAAAACGGTCCAGGTTTACAATTTCAACCAAGCTGATGACATGTCAATTCTTGATGACATGGAAATTGCATTTGATATGATGCCACAAGAGGATGACGTCGATAAGCTTTGGAAGTACTTTCGAAGCACGGTTCGAATTGTTTATCACGGTTTGTGCCGAAAATTCATAGGCGTTGTAGAAAACGCAGCCCCTGGATAACCCGCGGCCTTATCCACTTAAAACGAAGGCTACGTCGTGCACGACAACAAATTCCAAAGGACACCGAGAAAATTGCTACCATTAGTGCGCAGGTCCGATGTGGGATAAAAGATTCCAGGTCATATTTTTTTTCCACTGTGCTAACTGATTACATGTGTAATTCACCCCAAAAATTTTGGAGGTACCTTTCAGGTAATAAACCGGCAATTGACGGTGTTTCCGTGAACGGTATCATGTGCAGTGAACCCGCCTTCAATGAGTTCTTTGTCTCAGTTTTTTTCCGCAAAATCAGACTCTTCTCTCGAGAATACTCCCCTGACGCCCTGTGAAGACATTATTATTTCAAAGAAGGGCATAATTGCTCTGTAGTTAAAACTAGGCACAAAGAAATCTTGTGGTCCTGATGAGATCCCAAATGAATTTCTAAAAGGATTTTGCTAATGGGTGTCATGTTTTCTCGAAAAGGATATTCATTGCTTCATTACAGATTGCTAGTCTTCCCAGTCAGTGACTGGTTGTTGGCTAGAGTTGTACCTGTATTTAAATCGGGGAATAAGCTCGCCGTTCAAAATTACCGCCCTATTTCCATTACATGCGCTGTAAGTAAAAGACTTCAACACATAATATCTAAGTAATAATATCTAAGTAATCCTAGTAGAGCACATAGAGGGGAATAATCTTTTTTTATGCTAAACAACATGGTTTTCATCAGCGTTTATCAACCATCACTCAGTTATTTGAAACGGTCCACTCCATCGCCAAGGCCATTAACTCTAAAGAACAAACTGACATGATATCCCTAGATCTATCAAAAGCATTTGATAGAGTCCCGCACAAAAGACTTATTGAAAAGCTTTACGCATTTGGCATCAATGTACGTATTATTAAATAGAATGAAGCATATCTGAGTAACAGAAATTAATTCGTTGAAATAGCCAGTAAACGTTCGTCTACATTGCCAGTGACATCGGGGGTTCCTCAAGGTTCGGTACTGGGACCCATTTTGTTTTTACTGTATGTGAATGATATTGCAAATCATGTCAGTCCTAGTGTTGAAGTGAGATTATGTGCCAACGACTGTCTGCTGTTTTGTCATGTAAAAAAGCCGGCAGATCCCACGCACTGTGGGAATCGATGTAATGCGAAGCAGCCAGGAAGGAGCAAATCATGCTTTACATAATTTGCATATCATGTTTTACATGTTAGGACCTGTCATTTATGTTCGTCATACAGTCACGTCGCGCAATACCAATTTTGGTGTATATCAAGCTAGCGAACTCGACGCAAGCGCACCATGAGCGTGGCATGTAAATGGCATTGTAGATGACATGTATGCCAAGATTTTCATGTTATCACCTGCCACTTATGTTCGTTATACAGTCATGTCACTCAATACCAAATTTGGTGTATATGAAGCTAACGAAACGGCCGCGAGCACGCCATGAGCGTGGCATGCAAGTCATGTCACACATGACAAGTCATGCTTGGTAAAAAATTAAGCACAATAAACGGGACAACAAAAGTAGAGACACACAGGACGAAGCGCTACTAACAACTGTGAACATTTATTGAAAAACATCGCCGCAGCTAGACAATGTGTGCATGTGCACAAGGCTTCCGATGACAAGCAACAAAAACAACCAACAGAGCCAGGCGCGAGATACAACCCCATGATTTCCATATTACCAATTGTCATTTATGTTTGTCATATAGTCGCGTCACTCAATCCCAAATTTGGTGTATATCAAGCTAACGCAACGGCTGTGAGCGCGCCATGAGCGTGGCATACAAGTCATGTCGCACATGACATGTCATGATTTCCATATTACCACTTGTCATTTATGTTCGTCATATAGTCACGTCACTCAATCCCAAATTTGGTGTATATCAAGCTAACGAAATGGCCGCGAGCGCGCCATGAGCATGGCATGCAAGTCATGTCGCACATGAAATGTCATGATTTCCATATTACCGCTTGTCATTTATGTTCGTCATACAGTCACGTCACTCAATACCAAGTTTGGTGTACATATCAAGCTAATGAAGCGGCTGCGAGCGTGGCACGTAAATCATGTTGTTCATGACATGCATGTCATTATTTGCATATTAACACCTGTCATTTATGTTCGTCATACAGTCACGTCACTCAGTCCCAAATTTGGTGTATATCAAGCTAACCTAATGGCCGCGAGCGCGCCATGAGCGTGGCATGTAAATCATACTTTCCATGACAAGTTAGTCATGATTTTCATGATATGACCAGCCATTTATGTTCGTCATACAGTCATGTTATGCCATACCAAATTTGGTATAAATCCCATTAACGATACGGCCAGGAGAGCACAAAGTCGTAGGCGGCTAGATAGATAGCTAGATAGATACGCTCAAAGTCGCCGAGGTTCGCTAAGAAATGCTTCGCATTTAAAAGTGTCAGTGATCAAATTCTGCGTAATGAATCCCTGAGAATAATATTTGATTGGTGCTCCAGGTGGGATATGAAGATAACTTTGAGAAGTCCAGCTGCATAACATTTTCAAATAAGAAATCTCCCTTAAAGGTTTAATTACAGTGTGGATAGTAAAGAAATCAAATGCACGCAAGTTTACATACCTCAGCGTTAAAATCACAGACAGCCTCAATTGGAAGGAACACATCGACAGGATATGCGGAACAGGCCAATGCAAACATGGCTTTTTAAAAAGAAAACTGTCAGCTGCTAGCCCCAGCGTGAAACTTAAAGCTTATAAGATGATCATATGCCCAGCTCTGGAATACGCTTGTATAATTTGGGACCCTCATCAACAATACCAAATCAATAAACTGGAACGTGTTCAAAAATTGGCACCAAGGTTCATGTAATCGTCTTATCGACGAACGCAATCCACAACAGCCCTGCTAACAAGGGCAGGACTACAAACACTAAATGTCAGGTGAAAAATTGCCTGCTTAAAATGCCTTTACAGCTGTCAGCCGGTAAATTCAATTTAGACTCTTCATTATACCTGCTCCCACCTGGAAGAAATTCTCGTCGCACCTATCACTGTCATGTATTTTTGCCCTATAACTCGCGAGTTGATGTGTATAAATATTCATTTCTTGTTCATACAATAGCTGAATGGAATAGCCTTAGTCCGGAAGTTTTCAGTGGCGTTGATAGCTTGGCTTCTTTTGAACGAAATCTGGAGTTGTATTTTTCGTGAGTTATAATTACTATTGCTTGTGTGTTTATTTCTCCTCCTGTGCAGTGTCGTATTTCACAGTGACAGATTTCACTGTATGTGCAAATCCCACCCTGTAACAGCCCGTACAGGCTTACAGTATTCCAAATAAATAATAAAGGAGTGCAATAATGTGACCTCCAAGTACTTTACTGCATCCCCCCATTTGATGTCTGTACCGAAAAGTGTTTACTCGAAATGCAAAAGTGTCTTTCTATTAGTAATTGTTATGCACACTGTTTTATTGGTGTTAATTTGCATGCCATAGTTATTATGCCAGTAGCAATCATTTTCTAATACTTTGTTAGCTTTACTTGATCTTCCGCTTTATGACCTGGAGTGCATACCAAAACAATCGTCTGCTAAAGAGCCTCACTCTAACACCAGGATGCATACAAGCATAAATGTTGTTTACAGTAATAGTGTTGCTACTAGTAGAGATCCCTGCGGTACACCAGAAAACACTCCAGCAAACATTTTTCAAATCAGCGCCTAGTAATGATTCGAATTCTTCTAAGAGTAACGAGTCTAAAATGCAGTCGAATGCCTTAGAAAAAATCAATAAATATTGCATCTGTTTGCTGCTGAAAATGAACAGCTGCAGCAAAGTCATGAGTAATTTCTATAAGCTGTGAAGTGGTCGAAAACCCTCTGCGAAAGCAGTGTTGGTTGGGGTAAGGCCAGTTGTTATCCTCCAAGTGATTCATCATTATTTAAGATGTGCAATGCATTTAGCCCTAGGAGTTTAGTCTTCTTTAATTGAGGTACAATCGTGAATACTGACCAGCTTGCAAGCGCACTGCCATGTCGTAGGCCAGGCAGGACCTCGCAATGGCCTCACCATGGCCTGTTGTGGAGACAGCACACACCGAGTCGTCGGCAAATCCACCAGCGCCCACAAGAGGGCTGTCCCCCACCCGCCCGCAACGTTGGCCCGTCAGGCCGCCTGTTGACGTGGCACATGCCAGATGGCCGGCTGCATCGACTGCCACGGCACCAACGGTATCATGCTCCCTGCGCAGAGGTCAGGCCGTCACTACATGCAAGATATGAAATATGAAGCAGTATTGAGACCTTGGACTTGTTGGTGTGGCATTGTGAATCAAAGAGTGCACCTCAGTGACCAGGACACAGAACGGGAGCTGTCATGGCTTCCCTTTCTATGTCCCGGTCATTTACGAGCGCCGTATTACTCATAAGGAGCATTGTTCTCTAGCAATAATTAGAAACCACCATTCCAAGGACAAGAAACAACAGAGACACTCATGCTAGTCTAATTTTTAGATGCGAAGCATCTTATGCTCAGGGGCTATGTCCATCCCTCCCTCCCGCGTCCGGCCACTTTCATGAAGTAGGAACAAATTTCGCGATTCTCATCTGCTGGGTATCCCCGGACTGTGGTTGCTTCTGTAGTAGAAGCAATGTTAAAGAAGTTGAAAGGCAAGACTCAGAGTCCTGCCTTAGAACGCCAAGAGAAAAAAACGAGACCTGTAGTCATCCCGTACACTCATAAAGTCGCTCCTAATCTTAAGAAGGTTGCTACAAGGTTCAATGTTCCTGTGGTCTTCTCGGCGCCATGCAAATTGTCCAGCGTTTGTAGGCGGGTAATGAAACCTGGTGATTCAAGACGTTCTTGCGATATTAAGCATGAGCGTCCTTTTGGGGAGTGTTGTGTCGGTGCGGTGTATTTGATTCCTTTGAGCTGTGGCAATGTATACATCGGCCAAACAGGCCGATGCAATAATGTTCGGTTACAGGAACATGCGTTGTCCATAAAGAATGGTACGGGCTCGCATCTGCCATATCATTGTAAATCTTGTGCATGTGTGCCCCTGTTTTCACCCAGGAAAATCTTAAAGAGAAGTTGTGACGCAGTCGCAAGAGAACTGGCTGAGGCCTATTTCATTAAATTGTACGGGAGTGGGTGTGTCAGCGTTCCTTCTATCGGCCTGCACAGCAGTGAGTTTATCTTTTTGCAAGATCGCTTTTGATTTCGTCCGTCTGCGCATGTGCGTAATGCCATATAGTATATTGAGTGTCTTTTTCGAGAATAAATCAGTTGGTAGTGTGCGCTTGTATACGTCTCTTCTTCCTGTTTCGTCCTTGTCCCATTTTTGCGCCAGCGTCTTATATTTTAACATAGACATTGTGTTTGCTAACATTCCCCTTAAACCAGTACTCGAACCCCTAGCTGTGCACTTCTCCGACCACAAGTGCGTAATATATAAAAGTAACTTGAAATCTCAATAAAAGTTTTCTTCATTGTACCTCACGTGTTTGCATGATGATTTTATCGGGCGAACTTCTCGGAGGATTAACGGTATCAATCATAACCTCCAGAGCTTCGCCCATCTCACCATCATTCACCTCGTGGATCTGCTGTGATTTTTTTTTCGCTTGTTATTATGATAGCATTTATATGGACAAGTCAAATACATTTTTGTCATCGCTGTGAGGTTCCATATATATATAGTATATATTGTAGCGAAGCTTTGGAACTATACAGTGGGTCGTCCTCTCCCGCGCCTTGGTTGCCCTCTTCGAAGAGAAAGAGCAGCTCGCGCTGAGAGTCCGTGCCTGGCCGTGGCTGTTGCTGACGCATTGTCGCTGACGTATTATCGCTGAGTCCCGGCACATAAACACCTTAACAAATTGGTGGAGGTGCTGGGTGTATACTATATAGAAAAGCCACAAAGGCAGCACACGCTCTGCGTTTTAGTCACTGTTTGCTAATTTTCACTAAAAGTGATCTTTCTAAAAAAAAAAAATCCTTAATATAGACCATATTTTGCACTTTTAAGGCCGTCTAAAAAATGCGCATGGAAGTGTCAAAATTGATAGAACCTATTATTATTCTCTAGGGAAAATATGGTGTAACCTATTTAGGAAGAACAGATTTCTTGACAAAGCGCCTAAAAAGCCATGGTTTCAAGCTTTCGGTAAAACTTCACATGTTGCTGTAGTGGTAAAGTTGCTGTTTTTTTTTCTGATAAAAAAACATTTTGAAGAAAGACTGTTTGCTTTGCATAGATAGTCATCAAATTTTTAAAAAGAAATCTGTCGAGCACCAAAGATAGAACAGTTGGCATTTCAACGACCTTACATTGGTTTTGTATGCATTTTTAATTTTTCAGTATATTCTACCCGTTTGTGAGATTAAAGGGGTGGTGCCACCAAATTTGTGGCTTGCGCGTTCTTCGCTGCAAGCGTTTCTTATAGCTCTAGGAAGCATGATACACGCACCATGATTCACGTATTCTCGCTAAGTAATTTAATATCGCCTTATTTATGCAGACAACTTTAGGTTTCTGTTTCTAGGCACCAAGTTGGGCAGTGATGTAGCAGTGTAGTAGGCTTGGTCACGTGACCATACAAGGCTCGCGCGAAGATGCGCAGCACTTCGCCAGGAAGCGATCGAAACTCGGCAAGTGATGTAGCAACCGATGCTTTGCCGGTACGTACGTTCTGGAAGTAACAGAGGTCCCGAGGACACTCATGTCACTACAGATATGGTGTGACGTCACTACAACTTTCGTTGTCCTTCCCATAGAGCTACGTCAGTTTTGATGCGCTAGCGATGGGCATCGATCGGGAGAATGAGCATTTAGGTACACTTTGGAAGTGAATTAAAATATATTCTAAACGTTTGCTGCATCCGACCCTTCGTGAGGAGTGTCCTTGCATACAGAGGAAACCCACAACAGGCTTGTTATAGCCTCAAAATTTGATGGCACCACCCCTTTAAGATATGCCATGAATTTGCTGATATAAGCCCTATTTTTAGATAGATTTGCTGTATGACATGTGAATTGATGACACCCTCCTTGTGTTTTTTCTATCTACACTTTCTTGCATTGTTGCACTAATAGACCTTATGCAAAATCTGCTGCCATCTAGCGGCCGCCTTACGCGTTTCCACCATGTTGAAGGCTAGGCGCTCTCTGCATGTGCACACATGGAGCGTACGCGTCGACGTGTGGCAGCTGATAGGAGCTGCTATTCCGAGATATTTTCGTGTGCCGTGTTGCTCAGATTCAGGAAATTGGGATGTTGAAAAAAGGTTTGCAGGAAACTAACCTCCATGTTATTAGATTTCTTCGCGGGCGACGAGGAGCGGCAGATCGTTCCGTTGCTCCGGCTGCTGCTTACGACTGACGCCGTGTTTAACGTTCGCCGTTCTTAATAGATGCGGTACGCGACAGCATCGGAACTCATCAGAGAACACTTTCATGTCATGCCGGAACGAAACAGTTTTCGTGGCGCGTGCTTGCAGACACAGACAAACCGGCTTCGTGTACGAGCTTCAAAGCTGCATCGATCGCGGCTACTCGGGCGTGCCTGCGCTGCTGTTGACAGCCTTACTGGGTTTATTACATTGCGATAACAATTGATATGAGACAGCTACTCGTGCGCGTAATCAATTCTCAGCGAACGGACCAGAAATTTGTTTCAAAGGGGGGGGGGGGGGTCCCGCATTTGATCCGACGTTGGGTCTGGGGACCGGGCAGGTAAGTGTGGTCGAGTGTCATTTTGTGCTCTGTATCCCATGGCACAAAAGAAAAAAAATTCGGGAGGGGGCACGGGCCCGGTGTGCCATCCCTGGCCACGCCATTGGCTGGAGCTTGTTCGTAGTTTGTTTTCGATTGGGGAGTTTAAAAAGGTAGCGCTTGGTGAGATGCTTTGCGCGCGTATTCTCTTACTCCGTGTATACTTCAAGCATTTGATGTGCTATCACTGCCAATAAATACAGAGGGGCGGCCAGGATGGCCTTACCGTACCCCCTTGCTTTTTTTTTTATTTATACCCCAAGAAGAGCACATATCAGGTTCTCAAAAAAGCTGATCCCCGCTCGGAAAAATCCCGCATCATCCACTGTGAGTTAAAAAAAAGTTAACAGATGCTTCTGTGTGGCACTTTTCGTATGAAAATCTGAAGAAAGGCTGTTCCGGCAGATGTGTTAGATTAGACCGTGGGTGTGCTACCGTTGGTTACGTGCTAAGGTAGTTTCGCAAGCGTTCTGTCGGCGACGCAAAACTGTCTTGCTGGAACGGGTTGAAATTGTAAGGCATCAGTAGGCCCCGAAAGCGATGATGGGAACGCGAATATTTTTGGCGTATCGTGATATTTATGAGCATAATGTCGAACGGATATTCAATAAAATACCAACTAATCAGCACCTACTTCTTAGAGCGAATAACACTTTTCATCTTCCCTTAACATGCGTGAAGGCGGAAATATTTTACATTTTAATTGTGTGATAATTATATACATAACATATACGATGGTGACTACAGCAGCAAAATATTTCTTGTTTCAAAAATATAAAAAAGAAGGACAAAGTTTTATTTAATATTAAATGCCCTACACATCAGGCCGACGTAGAATCTCTAATGAAATATACTTTGAAATGGATCAGCAGCACTTTTTTACAGTCATCGCTGTGCTCTCGCCTTGTAGCGCGGTAAAGCCTCCTACCAACTATCCTACACTACACTCATGATATTCAGATAGCCACGAACTCTTTATTCGCTACACTTAAAACACAGACAAAACTTATAACCTAGCGCATGGCTTCATTCTCAACGACAAGCTTGTACAATGCCGGTAACGTGTACAGGCCCTTACACACTCATCTGACGTTTTTGTGCCCCTATTGCCCTCTCTCAAAGCAGATACAAACAAGAAGCTAGAGCAGCGACAGCAATACGATTCGGACGCAAGCCTCCAACATGGCGCCGGAGCGGTAGCTTCGCGAGACGTCCGACAGATGGCAGCAATTTTGCATAAGGTCTATAAGCACTGTAAACTGCTTTGTATCGAATCATCTGTGGCTTCCTGTCAAGGAGCCTCTATAAAAAGTGGGTTTTGAGCACAGCTTCCTTTATAAAGATGATAAAAAATAACCACTAATGC
>JALIZH010017983.1:0-39730 GCA_030522465.1 Rhipicephalus appendiculatus
GGAACCAAGTGACACAAAAAGGAATATGGACAAAAAAAGTCACAGTTTCGCCACTAGGGCGAAGCAATGAATGCGATAGCAAGAAATTAGTTTGTCACACGAAGAACGACAAGCAGCTCGATACTTGCAACGCGCCGCCGCAGCACAAAGAAGGACGCTCGAAAAGGGCGCATGGGTATACACAGGACAAGCGTGAACTAACACCTGTCGCAGTTGTTACGTGTTTGTATTTAAGCAACGCGGTGCAGTGTCCACAATGCAGAAGCCGACGCTGTTGTTGCCTCTGACATGGCTCATACCCACTCAGGGGGGTTGGCCAAGGATTGATTATATGACTTTGTGACGCGGTTTGATACTTGTTTTTCGTTTAAACTGCACCATCTGGAATGACCCCTCTGCGTCTCCTGCCACGCGGTGGCGTCTGACGCCAAGTGTGCCCGGTGTTCTTTTAGGGGCGAAGCTCCTTAAGCCGTGGGTCGTGCGTCCTCGATGTATGTTGTAGGTAACCACCTCTCGTTTAGTTCTTAGAATGTCCGCTAGATGGCGGTACTTGTATATCATGGCTTGTTCGCGCTGCCAGGAACTGGACGAACTACAGTAGAGGGGACAGACACACAGGGTGAAGCGCACAGGGTAGACACACAGGGTAGAAGGTGACGTTCCACTTTGTTTCGTGTGTCTTATTGATTGGAGGTGTTTCCTTTCCTTTTTTCTTTTTTCTTTTGGGTCATACATAAGAAAGGTGTGGCACGAAAAATAAACAGTTGTTAGTACGCGCTTCACCCTGTGTGTCTGTCCCCTCTACTGTAGTTCGTCCAGTTCCTGGCAGCGCGAACAAGCCATGTATTCGCACCAACTAGCCCCCCATTGCAGCTTTACTTGCATGTATATCATGAATATATTTAGGGGCGATGCTCCTTATGGCATCACCTCGGCGGTCCTCGGTTGTCCATGTAATCTGAGTAGCCAGTAGGCACTGGATTTCGACCTCCAAGGTAGTGCCGGTGTGAGATGTCTCCAGTGCGTGATTAAACAATCAAAAAATTCACAAAGTACATGTAAAATTAAAGTGAGCTGCGAGTCACCAATGACTCTCATCGACCCTTTAGTATAAATGCGCCCGATCTCACGTCGTTGATGATGTACTGCGCAGAATTCGCGGAAGACTACCGGTTTACCGACGCACCTCCGAAGCTTCGCCCACTCATCATCATTCACTCCGTGGATATGGTATCGTCATCTCCAGTTCTCGTCTCGTTTCCGAGAGGGCGCTGTCCTATAGACATGCGTACAATATGGCGGTTGGGTAAAGGTGAGCTAGATGGCGTTGGCGGTGCAGCTGCTCTCCGGATTGCGCGGACCGCCGTATGAGTGTGCTTGCCGGATCGTGCCTGCTTGGCGGACCATGGACGACGACCGGTCGTTGAAGTTTGAATAAAATTTCACACACTATCGCTTTGATTACTGCTGGGCGAAACCACTGAAGATTTCACGGTGTAACCATGATTGCTGCAGTCACCATAACTCTCATCCACCCTTTAGTATAAACGCGCCCGATCTCACGTCGGTGATGATGTACCGGGCAGAATTCACGGAAGATTTACGGTTTACCGATGAACCTCCGCAGCTTCGCCCACTCATCATCATTCACTCCGTGGATATGCTGTGTTTTTTTTTCCTTCTACATCATGAGTGGTACAGAAGGGAGCCACTTTTTCGTGCGCGTCTCAAGGGCAGTTTTCAATTTGAAAGGAACTGTAAAAGCGTTGCGTGATAGAAAACACGCTAAGCTGTTCCGAGATCTGCGTACCGCGAGCGTCAAATGGTGCATATGAATAGCTCGCCGTTATATCGCTATCACGAGCATGGCGTGTGGCTGTGTTGGCTAGCGCAGCAGGCTGCGGAGCGAGGGGTCGCTGGTTCGAATCCCGGTCAGGTCGTTTGGAATTTTTTTCTAATGATTTATTTTTCTTTATGCCCTTTTTATATATACACATACATATACATATCCGGGACATGACGGCGTCGACAGACGGTGACGGCGACGGCAAAAATCAGCCGAGAGTGTCCATATAATTGCTATCGCAATAAAAAAAAGAATGACAAGCATAACCATGTATAGTACAGTACACGAAGTATATGGTTAGCCGTGTGCCTCTAGAAGACTGCCACCTTCATGAACCGGTACGCGCTCTCTTCGTTATCTTTCTCAACTTCATTCTCTTCATCCTCTTTTGGTTCGCTCCCAGAACCCGTGCGCCGATTTTCTCACTGTTACAGCGGTGCGATAAAGGACAATTGGTTCTAGCTAACCACACTGTATATCATAAATGCACTACACAAACCCACCACCAGTCCACCTGCTATGCTGTGACCCAGCAAGCTGCGCTATTTTTCTTATTTAGTCTTCTGATTCTACGCAATAGCCTTTACCGACACCGGCGTTGGCAGCGGTGGCAGCGATGGCGGACAACTGCGCCACCAGAATCGGCTATTCTTGTCACCTGATAACAGATTTCACAGTAAGAACCCATTCTCAAGTGCCGGAACATACCTGTCAAAGATTTGATCGAGTAAAAAAAGAACAATAGCGTAATACTGCAGTAAAAATCGCTAAAAAACAGAATTTTTCAATACCACTGCAAGTACTCCCTCTGAGGTAAAGAGAGGCACTGGAGGTGTGTAAAAGATGTCCCCGATATCATCCTCCATTCCCAGAACGGATGCGATGAAATGCACGGATCACCTCACGCACTCCCACGTGGTTCATTTTTAACGACATAGTATAAAATTCCATGTACTGTCAACGCCGGCTGTAATACTTGAAGCCAAGCAACGTTCATACATTCCTCATTCGGATTGTAAGGGTAAGACTAGAAACCCCATTATGATGAAGTATTTCGCACTCGCACTACGGCGTTAGCTCCGCAAGAACCTGAAATTTTTATAAATATGCAAAGTATTCTAGAAAAATACACTAAATAGCTCATACTCTCAGTTTATGAAACAACAAAGATTTCGTACTGGATAATTTTTAAAGCATCTGTATAATTTGAAGGACCGCATTCTAGCTTATTTCGTAATTGATTACCCAACTACCTTTTGTATAAGCCCTTTTGTGTTTTTTTGAGGGCTACGGGCCTATGTGAACGGCTTTGACTTTTGTACAGTGCTGCCGCTACCCACGCGTCGGCACAGTTACTGACCATTTTCTTCTCTCCTTCCCTTCTCTTTTCTCTCACTCATCTTTGTGCCCCCCGTTTCCCATTCCCCAAGCGTAGGGTAGCCAACCGGGCATGTGCCTGGTTAACCTCCCTGCCTTCTCTCTTGCTTTTCTCCTCCTCCTCCTCTTGTTTAGTGTGTGCCGTCTTCGCTATACACCTATCATTCTAAACAATGTTGATCTGACAATCACAAGGCTCCTATAAACAATAAAAAGCGAATGTAACCTTTAAAAGTGTACCTTGAAAGTACCGTATGTATCTCAGTTCTTTCTATGAAAGACTGTGGCTGTTTACAGGAGTTATTCTCAAACACGCAAAAAAAACATTCGCCATTGTTGTTGTGCTACTTAAATGCGTAAAAATTGTAGTAGCCTCAGCGACCATCATACTTACCGTAATGGCTGTTAGACTTCGAGTCTTCAATAGTATCAACAATATGAGCTTGGTCGCCATATACAGAGCGCTCACTCGCTTCAACCGGTCTTATCTTCAACTTAGGCCCAACAACTCCTTCCTGCATGCAGAAACGTTCTCATATGCATGTTGCTTGCCATAATAAGTATTTTCTAAAAGGCTCAACAAAATAATATTATCACAATCTCGCCTGGTTACTTGTTCATATAGCATAATCGGTAGGCTGGGATGTGTTGCCTTTCAAAGGCATCACCAGGGAGTAAGGCCCACGTGCCTATAAGCCAACCCTTCTCTATGACTCGGGCCACTTCAAGATGTTATATTCATAATCGCAAAAATAAGCGGTATGAATTATTTATGCAAGTGCAGCCCAATGTCGGTTGGCCATACCTTCAATGAACTACTGTGGGCCGCTATGTACCCCTCACATGTCCTTGTTATAGTTGCGAAAGCGGTTTAAGCCACGAGTAGACAAAGATAAGTAATGAGCCTCTTTATTATGCAGAAAACAACAAAATTTCGGCTAGACGTTACATTTACGGCTTCCCGTATGGATGGATCATAATAAAGGCACCTGACTTCCGTACAGGAACACATTTATTTCGCATGTGTACCACCCGCCACATCAATCCTTGTGTAACTTTATTCATTTTCTGAGAACTGTGGGATTTCAACACAGCATCGAACTCATATTAAAAACTTTTAATTAACGATTTTCACATCAGTGCTGGCACGGAGAATTTGAATAACGTATTTCAAGAAAAAAAAATTATTGTATGTATGTCCCATTGCACCCTACGTGTCTAGCCGTATTAACGCGAAAGCGTTAAAGAGCTCGTTTCGCAGAAATTCCCGTGTAGGCTTCGGTGTCAGCATGGTTGGTTGTCATTGAAAAATCTGTGCAGTCCGTGTCCGAAAAATCCAGAAAGATTGAAATAAATTAAATATTGAAAACTCAGGCTCCGAGTGAGAATCGAACCCAGGCCATTGGCATGGCAAGCAGGTGCTCTACTACAGCGCTAATCCATTGCTTGGAGCCTGCTTTCTAAAAACAAACTATAAGAATGTCACGTAGTGGTAGGAGTCTCCTTAACGAAAGTAATATTGCATGGCAGAAGCGTAGAATTGCGTAAGGCACCTCAGCATGGTAATGACGACACGTGAGGGTGTTTAAAGCCCCACGCATTACAAAGCGCTCAGACGTGTCAGATCATCATCATCAGCAAAAGCATCTGCAAAGTGAGCAGCTGCGTAGGTTCGCGTGTTGCCTTGCGGACGCGCACTCGGCTCTGCGCTGATTCGCAAAATGAAGAATCATTCCGGAGTGGGCTATTTACAATTGTACTTGTGCTAGGCATTGTATGATAGTTTGAAACGGACAACGTTACCCGCACAGGCATGTGTTTCCTTCCGGCATGGATGAGCCAACCACTGTGAACCAATTTAGGCTAGCAATTGACAAGGCGATGTGTACGGGGCCCGATTATGCTATCCTGTTCTACTGTTAAAGGTGAAGCTCAATCGTTCTCTCAGTTTAATAGCTACAACCCGCAAAACTCTTTACCTCTGCGCGAGATTTTTTTAGAACACATACAACCATCAGTCATGTTGCACAGCCTGATTATCACTTCCTGGTATATTTTGTGCTACCTCATAAACAACCATCCCAGCTACACAATGCCGTCATAAAGTATATCTAGAACAGAAAAATAAGAAATTTGTGGATAGTTCCATGGCTGTCGTTGGCGCGAAGTGACTTCAGTGCCTCAGGCAAACGTTTACGAAAGTTTTATATCTTCACCTTCGTACATAACGTATGTTTACCACTTGTGAAGTTAAAAAAAAGCAACAACAAGAAAGAGCGCGCAAAAGCCCAAAATACTGCGTGACCTTGCAAATACGTTCATCGCACACATATGGCTAGCTCTCTATTGAGTCTGTTTAGCCGCATTTTCTTTAATAAAGTTTCTCCTACCTCCAGAGCACCCTGCATAACAATAAATAGAATCCTCTCTGAAATTTGGTGCAGTAGGTAAATGCGGAGTGCCTCGAGGATCCAGTCAGTGAACTTATTTTCCTTTAGTCTCATTTAATATTATTGTAGATATTAAACTTCGGTTTTTCGGAGGTGTTAGCACGAAATAGAAACATTTTACAGCTTATGCACTTGATATACATACCACTCGCAGTATGCCGTCTTCTTCGGTCACGGAGACAGACGCCAGCTGTTTTGCGTCGTGGTACAGATCTTGCTGCAGTGCTTTGACGTCGAACTGCAGGTACAAGAAGTACATTTTTGGTAATCCTGCATCTGTGCTTCAGGACAGTTTTCACCATAGTAAATATTCCTTCCAAAAGTTGTTAAGAACTTTAGCTTTTAATAGTTTGTCAATAAACACCGCGCTGTCTCTATTTCTATTTTTTTTCTGAGTAAGAAGAAAGATCTGCCCAGCTCCCTACCTATATAAACAAGAAATTTTTACACTGCCTGAAACTGTAATAACAAAGAACCAAGTAAGTGACATAACAAAAAAAAATCAAGCAAAAATAAGAAATGTAAATGACACAAATTCAGAAAAGGGAACTGCTTACTGTTCAGAAACTGCGTACAAGATAAAAAAAAAACAGCAACAGGATGCATTGAGGACAATGGAAGTGTACATAGCAAAGGGCAGTCTGAGGACATTTATCATATAGACAATAAATAAAATTGCTTTGGTTCAAGAATTTTGTACAGCAGCAATTCCGTTCTGAATTTCATTTGAGATTATTACAGAGTGTCAAAATACGCGAATGTCGCTTGTCTTTCTCTAAATACTACGTACCGCTTGCGAAAGGCATCCAAATAGAAAAAAGCAGTTATTCCTGTCAAATACATCGACTAACCGGTCAGAAGGGTCGCACTTTAATTATGCATTTACATATTTCTCACAAACAAACAAATGGGATTTTTCTTACAACATATATGTGAGCAGCGTAATGCAATTTGAGAAGTTCAAATTCGGAAAGATATTTCATACGTATTTGTATTCTGGAACACCATCGCGATACTTTCGCACGAAGAAATCTTCACGAAGAATGGAGGTTGGTCGCAGGTCCAATGTTATTTCTTCGTTTATTTTCAAAACTTTTGTGTTTTCGTCTCTGCCTTCGAATAGTTTTGGATAAACAACAGCTCGATATCCAAGTCCTGAAAAAGAAAATAATCGAAGCAAAAGCTTACATATTTCATGGCACATGGCACGCTAGCCATGTGTTCCCACCCCGATCTAACTCTGGCATGCGCGTTAACTCATTGCTAGGAAATACCGTGTTTTGAGATAGCGGAGGACAATTAACACTCGTGGGTAAAATTTTTGACAATTCGCATTTATCTGACAAGCGCGGATTTCCAAAGAGCATTTTCAGCGCTCAAAGGGTGTTTTCAAAGCTGCCAATTATCAATCGAAAGCAGAGCGCCTCCATCAGCGGCAGCAACCTCGTAAAGTAGACTTGAGTTCTCATACGACAACCTTTAAGGTTGTAATACGAACAATCGTAGGTGTCATGTATGCAAGTATTTGTGCTTATGTGTATATGTTTTTCCGCGTTCAAAGCTACCACACATCTAAAATGAACTCAGTGCGTACACATGTTTTCGGGTTCAGTATTGAGAATAATATTAATAATAGGTCCTTTCATATTCATCAAGAAGATGAGGGAGGCTGGAAGAAAAAAACTGAGAAGAAACTTGAATAGGTCCTTCAGCACCCAAAAGTACACTTTGGCGAGCAGTGCCCATCAATAGCCTTATAACAAGGTAAATTAACAGAAAGTGAGAAAAAAGGAAATGATGGGAAAAGAGGATTATCAGCTACAATACAACGCATTTTCATTGGAAATAAAACAAATAAATACATATTGCAATAATTTATAATGCGAAATTAAACACCGAAAATCGGAGAACTGGAGAATGACGAGAAATAAAGTGCGATAAACACCAAATTTCCTCGAAAAAAGTCAACTCCGAAAAACAGCTTCCGAATACGCAGAGAAATAAACTCGGAAAACGCGGAGCCCTAGCTATGGGATGACAAGCAAGTTAAGCGTCATTTCATAGGACGAGATGAATACTTCACACTCATTTTGAGCAAATTATGAATGGCCACATTACCGATTTGAAACTGAAAAGGCATAAAGAGAACTGAAAGGGAACTTCCACTATGTAACATGTATCCTTGATTGTCTCACGATGACATCAGTGCACGTTGTTTGTTGAAGGCGTTCTGCAGAAAATCGCGACGATGAATGAAAGATGACGTGTACCTGTTGTGGTTGGGCTAATTTGGATGTACACGGCTTCTTATTGCCTTATTACTGACGAGGAGGAAACGGGGACACGCTGGCAACGAATGGTCGTGATCATGAATCACGTGATCACCTTTTCTTGAGCGCTAAAAGAAATCATAAACTGCCATTAACTAGCTCATGGTTCTTTTGAATTTCATTAATGGGGACGAGCTAGTGATATGACTACCCTATCGAAAAAGCAGCGTTTCTATGACCTCCCAGTGCGTTTCAGCGCACTCGGTGGCACTCGAAACTATGCACAGTGTGTCCCAGTGTACTACAGGCACTGGAACACCCTGTACAGCGTAGCCAGTGTCACCCAGTGCGTTGAAACACACTGGGAATACTGAACTGTGTGGTCCAGTGTCTTACAGCGCACTGGGAGGCCACGCGGTACAGTGTCTGCTCGCACACTGGAAACACTGGCGGCACATTTGAAGAACCTGGGTGCGTTAGGTGAACTTCCCATAAGATTTGATATGAAATCGCGAGATGTCGCTAGTAAAATATATCAAATATTTTCAAAATGTTATTCTATGCGGTGTCCTACACATATCTACCTTTAGTTTTAGTCAGGCGACGGACGTACGCATAGGCTAAAGCAATCATCTGTCGAGGGCGCTCGTGTGCCCTCTCTCTGAAGTGTGTGGTCGAGTGTCGTGAATGTAGTTAACATAACCGCAGCGAAAGAACTGATCATTCGCAACACAATGTGACCTTACTATTAGCCTGATAATCAAGATCAACCTACTTTCGCAGTCAGTCCATCCATATGGGGTCGTACCGCAGAAAGCCGTACGTCACCGGCAGCAGTTACCCGCTGTAACGCCCAATATCGGTGTTTTAGCTTGCAATTTGTTTAGTCAAAGAATCAAGTATTACCTCGCTTGAGTCAGTTATAATTGAAACTACATTTTAACGGTTATTAGATCTTCGTAATGGAATATCCACAATCTTCACAGCGATCGTGGAGCACGATGTACAGCTATAGACTTATGACCGGTTGGGCTAGAGTGAACTACTGCGGCTGTAGTCCGCGGAACGTAAACAAGGAGGACAGAAACCATTTCAAAACGGGGAACAAAAATAACGTGTTCTGTGGGCAGTTCAGATGCACGCTGTTTTCTATATATGTATGACTAACAGCTTAGCGAGTGAGTGCGATTGCCCCAACATATCTGCGCTTACGATATATTTTGCGGCGAAACGTGACAGATAGACGTTCTGATCCTGGGCAGCACATGACAAACAAATTAACTATCTTTTGTTCGGTTGTCACGAGTACGCAGAGACTAAAATCTGCGTTTCTAAACGAGAAAATGGAAAAACGGTCTACCGGAATCAGTTAAAACATAAATAAAAAGGGGGCTCGATCTCGTCAGTCAAGTGTTACGTAGCATTAACGGGTCAGACTCATAATGTGTGGTTCTTCGAAGTACTGGGTCCGCCTACTACTCGCTCGTTTGTTGTTTGTTTTTTTCTTGAACTTTTTTGTCCCAGTGCTCGTGGTTCAGCCTTAATTATCATGCGGTCATGACCAAAATTTTTTTAACCAATATAAAAGGCTGATTTCCGCCCATAAAGGCTGTCCCACTGTGCAGCGCGCCAGTGTTCCTGTACCCAGCGCCACGCTGGTCCAGTAATCATATAGGGCGCTGCTACAGTGCCACTAGGTTTTCAATTGGCTACTGCTTCGGTTCGTCGGCCCTATTTCTGTTGAATTGCCTTTTCATGCAGAGAATGTATACACGCTAGTAAGATTGTGTTGTTCTGATCATTCGCGACCGCCTAACAAGATTTTAAAATATGTTCGCTAGGCCACTGCAAACTTTTATAGAGACCGAAATAGCACTGAAACACATTCTGAGCCAGAGAAGGACGTCGCTTTGAAGTTCGTGTGTTCATTAGGTTGCCAGGGCCGTACTACATTTAGCTATGACACCAGCTGTAGCGGCCTACAACTACCCGTCTTTGGCAGCTGTCACGTATAGGAGATGACAACGAATATAACGCAAAAGAAGAGGAAGACGACGAGCATGAGATGACGTAGAAGCGCGACACCTGAAGAAGAGGAAGACGAAGCGGTAGTTATAAAAACGAAGGTGACGTGGACAGAGGGGCCCTGGGTGTTCCATCGTGAGCGCGTGAGCTGGACACGAGCGTCGCCGGCCTGTGTTCCGGGCGCTCCAGCTCTCGTTCTGCGGCAACGCACCGTAGACTCCGGCTGGCCAAAGGACCGGAGGAGAAGCACGAGGACCCGCAGCGGCCTGGGAGCGCCATCGGCTCGTGCTCCGAGCGTCCCATCCTACGGCACCGCACCGTAGGCCCCGTCGGAGCCAGATCCTGTCCCTGGGAGACACGGGCCAGCGCAAGTACCTGCGACGCGCAGGTCACTGAACTCGGAGCCTCCCAGCGTCTACGAGAACACCAGTTCGCGTTCCTCGCCAGAGAAGGACGGCGCCTCCGACTTGGACGCCGCCGCCAACGCCAGTGCCACCCGTAACGCCTCGCCTTCTCATGAACCGGCACTCGACGCCGTGAGTTGCGCAAGCGACAAACGCTTCGTACTTTCTAGTTGTTTGTTGTCTGTAGCTTTATTTGTGGTGTTCCTATTTAGTGTGTACCTTTTTTCGCGTTTGCATTCATTCTAAGGCTAATGTGCGTTTTCCTTTCGTGTGCAATTAAAATGTGTGTGCTTAACGCTCCCGCCTCGTCCATTCTTTCTCGTCGACCGATGTCCGGAGATCCGTGACAAAAATAAGTGGCGAGCCTGCCAGGATCCTTTTTTTCTTATTTTTTGTTGTGGATCTCACGGATTTTTGTTCGGCAGTGAGGATGGACTTGACTAAGATTTTAGAGTTGGCCGTTAAACTTGGATTATCGGGTGAAGAAGCGGTAACCCTCTATGAGCGCGAAGTAAAGAGGGCGAGAGATGAGCGAGTGCGGGCACGCGAGGAGAGGCGCGAACAGGAGGAACGCGAGATCAGGAGGATCGAACACGAGAAGGAGGTTATTCTGCGGAAACAACGGACTGTGGAAGCAGATAATGAGAGGAGCACAGATAAGGGGGGGGCTCCATAGGAAAGACAGAACCTCCTAGATCAACGGGAGTCTGTCCAGTGTCGATGACATTGCGTCACGACAGAAGAGACGAGCTGGACACAGAGTTGTCCCGGTCTGAGCGGGTAGCTTTAGATCAAGGCGGGGAGCACGAACTGAGTTCGGCAAAAGCTACAGAGGTTAGAGCGGGCGTAGGAATGCCTGGTATGAATTTACTGCTGGAATTTCGAGAGCCGGAGGCTCACAGCTGTGATCCGGTGGAACAGATGACTAGCGACCAACGAGACTGTGAAAATGAGAAGGTGCTAGTAATTAGCAAGAACAAAGAAGTGGATTCAATTTCAGCGTCTAGTCGCAGTAATGAAGTTGTTAGGGAGTCGAACGCCGATAGGGTTGATCAGCGACCTGAGCAAACAATCGCAGTTTTGCCAGGCGTCGCAGAAATCGAGAGGAGCACATCGCTGAAAAGTGCACGGCTTCAAGGAAGAAGCACATGACCTAAGCAAGAGAGAGTAGTACCGAAGAGTGTGAGGATCAGTGACTTGGCTGAGACTCACGGTCTTGCTCAGTCAAAGCTAAGTAGAAAGAAAACCGCCCCGAAAATGGGTCACAGATACCCGATGGTCAAGAGCGATGCGCAACTGCTTAGTCAGGGACATCTAGTTAGGACGCATCCTAGAAGAGTGGTGTGGATGAGGCGTTTGATGATTGTTCGCAGGCAGAAAGGTAGAGGTTGTACTGGACGTTCACAACGGGGCGCAGAAAGGAAACGCGGAAGAAAGTCGCAAAAGACGCGCAATGTGAGAAGGAGAAGACTTAAAGTTAGAATTTAAAGTTTGTTGCCATGCCCTAGAAAAGAAACAGAGCAAACGTAGTTTAGCGGTGACTTTCGAAAGTGTGTTCAACAGTTAGGTGTAACATTATGAAATGTGAGTGCATGCAGTGTGATGGGTGTTGTTCCAGAAATTGTGTAAGGACATTGACAATGATTGTAGCTATACGAACAAGTGTCTAATGTGAACAGTTGTGGCGATTGTGTATCGGCGAGGTGCTTTGAGCGCATTCGAGGCAGTGGTGGCTCTAGATGACGAGTGTGGTGGTGGTGTTGTGTACTGATCGAGGAGAACACCGAATGGGTCCTTACGTGAAGACACCAGATGTTTTGAGCAGTTTTCTTGCGGAGAAAACTCTTGAGGAAGGGGGCCATTGTCACGTATAGGAGATGACAACGAATATAACGCAAAAGAAGAGGAAGACGACGAGCATGAGATGACGTAGAAGCGCGACACCTGAAGAAGAGGAAGACGAAGCGGTAGTTATAAAAACGAAGGTGACGTGGACAGAGGGGCCCTGGGTGTTCCATCGTGAGCGCGTGAGCTGGACACGAGCGTCGCCGGCCTGTGTTCCGGGCGCTCCAGCTCTCGTTCTGCGGCAACGCACCGTAGACTCCGGCTGGCCAAAGGACCGGAGGAGAAGCACGAGGACCCGCAGCGGCCTGGGAGCGCCATCGGCTCGTGCTCCGAGCGTCCCATCCTACGGCACCGCACCGTAGGCCCCGTCGGAGCCAGATCCTGTCCCTGGGAGACACGGGCCAGCGCAAGTACCTGCGACGCGCAGGTCACTGAACTCGGAGCCTCCCAGCGTCTACGAGAACACCAGTTCGCGTTCCTCGCCAGAGAAGGACGGCGCCTCCGACTTGGACGCCGCCGCCAACGCCAGTGCCACCCGCAACGCCTCGCCTTCTCATGAACCGGCACTCGACGCCGTGAGTTGCGCAAGCGACAAACGCTTCGTACTTTCTAGTTGTTTGTTGTCTGTAGCTTTATTTGTGGTGTTCCTATTTAGTGTGTACCTTTTTTCGCGTTTGCATTCATTCTAAGGCTAATGTGCGTTTTCCTTTCGTGTGCAATTAAAATGTGTGTGCTTAACGCTCCCGCCTCGTCCATTCTTTCTCGTCGACCGATGTCCGGAGATCCGTGAGAGCAGCATATTCGGCATCTTCTTCCCTGGCGGACTTCCTCTGATCTTTCCAAAGGTGATCGTTATTCGGAACAGCAACTTCATTACCCTACAGTGAACTGGGTATTGTTGTGGTAGCTGTACAGCCGCGCACAAATTAAGTTGGCGCAGGCTCAGTGGCGTCCTGGAGGTGGCTTTATAAGAAAAGCTGCCGTATATTAAAATTGCATGCACATTGTGATGCTCAAAAGAGGCTCATTTAAAACAAGCATCTGCTGAAGCTTAGACGTTAAGCTAAACTGTTGTATTGAGGATTATACGCGGATGTTCTGCAATGGAGAGTTCAAGACGTACTGAAATGTTAAGACTGTGAAATTCCCGGACATTGGACGCCGTGACAAAGAAACAGCAGCTCTCGCGTAACGGTTCTGTTGACCAGATAATGAAAGAATTTCTTACGTACAAATATATATGGCACTTTCAAAGCTTCTTTTCAAAGTTATGGTTTCATCTTGATCTCAGACAGCAATTAACGTTACGACAAATTATAAGAAAAGTATTCTATTCTACGGGTTTTAATATGTTTTAATACGTACGAACGCCTATACTACACATTTGCCTGTTTGGACTAATGCGAAATTGGCGCGTACAACATGAGGCGACCACACTGATACGTACCTTTAAGAGCCTGCGAGCTTAAAAGCAGCAGTGGGATATAAAGCCTGTGGAGGAAGGCTTCAGCTCTCATGTTGTGCGCAGGTTGCATAAATTTGAGTTACAGTGCAGTAATCGGTCTAAGCGGCGTTCGAAAAATTCAGTATTCGTGAACGCCACCTATGAAGTCTTGAAAAGCTTTCTGAGGACTCGAGGCATATAATCGTATGGAAGCCAGCTGAGGCAGTTTCACAACAGCGACAGCAAAATACTGCAACGACTTCATGAACCACCATGTATATATCCTGCATGGCATTACGTGCCAGACGAGACATTGTTGACCGTGATCAATAAAAATGAATATCAACATATTGAAAGCTTTAAAGGCCAATAACATTCCCTCTTAACCGCTCTTTTTACTTTTTGTTTCACCTTCAGATATGTACCAATAACAAGTTGGTATTTAAGACATCGCAGTGTTCTTCAGAGGAAGCAAATATTCTTTTTTCTCCTGCCCTGACATGTTGTAGCACTTGTGGTGACTCTTGCGCTCCACAAAAGGTTAACTGTGTTCTTTAAAATGGCTTATGTTGACACAGTGGAACGACACCGAACTTGAATGTATACAAGGCTTCTTGCTGCGCCTCACATGCCATTCAGTAAGAAGATATTGTGTGATTTTTTTAAGTACGTAGCACTTCTGTGGCCCGGTTTGTCGTCCATCCATCTCATGTGGTGTGATCACTCTCACAATCAAACGCTCAGTACAGGCCTAAAGCAAGTCTAGCAATGCTCAAAACCGGGTTACAGTAAACGAACACAGTCGAAAATGATATAATTAACAGAAATAGCGAAGAAGTAATCGATACAGTTAACCTAAAGGCGGTAAATATTTTGGGAAACCTGCGGCTGATTTCAGCGCCACGCAAAGGGGGCGCCACCACCTCACCAGGACACCAGAACTTCTGCTGGTGTGAGGAGGAATCACGCGCCTCGATCCTAGAATCAATGTCCTGCAAGGACGGCTTGCAGGTGATGACGGGAGCGTTCCGACTATATTCCTTGGTATGTCCATATATGATGGCATCACCGGAACAGAACAGTACGGCCATGTAGCACCCACTGGTAAATGCGACCAGTTCCATGTTGAGATAACAGCCGGTGCAAGGGCCACCCCTGCCCGAAGCCTCCTAAGCGCGACTTCCTCCTTCGTAGTAAGATGAAGGGAGAGTGAGCAGACACACGGTGGGATTAGAGCGCGTACATTCTGCTGGAGAACATTTTTACGGGCACGGAGTGTGTTTAGGGGTTGAGAAGGAAGGGGAATAGATGGAAGGTCTGTATTAGGAGGGCAGTGTGCCTGTTGATGAGCGGTAATATTCTGAGGGTTCGCAGCATGGCCTTGAATCCAGTGCAGTGTTGCGGAGTTGCCACTCCGGAATCAGAATGACTCCGGATTCATTCCACATTTTTCCGACCACGGATTGGAATGGGAATGGAATGGGGACAACGCTTAGAGGAATGGAATGGGAATGGAATTAAGCGCCTTTTGCACGGAATGGAATGGGAATGGAATTACGTCTTTTTGCCAAATAGAGCACCTATTGGTCGACGCACCGTTTTTCAAACTTGAAACATTAGTAATCCAGAGCCTTGAACTTAAGAATAAAGCAGTATTTTTAAAATGGCTTGGCTGATTACAAGCACGGTAGAGAGAGAGAGCGAATTTTTTAGAAGGCCGAGAGGTCGGCCTGAGCTTGTGCGCTCTGGCCTGCTGCTCAGCACAGGGGGAAAAGGGAAAGGAAGGAAAAGAATTATAAAGATGATTAATGTGGACACGAAGAGAAGATGCGTATTTACAATGACCACGTAACACAGTGATCTTAAAGTTTAGTGTCAAGTCCAGTACTCCTCAGAAAATCTATAAATGCCCTTGTAGCAGTCGTTGATGCTGTCTGGTCGGACAAGCATGGTCCATTTATAAGAAACGCGCCTACTGCAATTCTGTCCTTATATAGACTGTGTTGCTCCGAAGTTTGTCTTTATTCTTCGCGTAACCGCGATTCTATGCCATTGGTATCCGTCACGCGGAACTACAGCGGCGGCATACCCCCTCCCCTCCATACGCCTTGTGATTTTGTTTTTCCTTCGGCGGCGCCCCAGCCGCCTGCTGTCTCACAACCAGTGGCATAGCCAGGGGTGGCGCACCGGGCCCGTGCCCCCCCCCCCCCCCCCCCCGAAATTTTTTTTCACCATGGCATACAGAGCGCACAATGACCATTTCAAGGAGGTGCCTGCCGCGAAATTAAGGGGGTGCCCCCCTCCCCCCGAAAAAAATAAAATTCTGGCTACGCCCCTGCTCACAACCCTTCACTTTTTCGCTTTTCCTTCTGTCGCCGTCGGCGACTCGGACGCATATTCGACAAAGCGCTTCTCTAAGTTCTATACCTGACATTGCATACCTGGCTCACAGGCGAACACAGAAAGTTCTCCTCGCCCCATCTGTGCTTGCGAGGCACGCTTGACAAGCGTGAGTGCTGACGAGCAGTGCGCCCCAGTGTTCCGTATTCGATGCAAAGACACAAGGTGCCCGAGCAGTGCACTGTTCCAAGTAATACGAGCAGATCTTGAAGGTTTTGTTCCCCATTAACCAAATCTTAGTTTTCTCCATATTCACGATCGCTCCAGACGCGTGGCAAAACTGCTTAGTCTTCGTGAACAATACTTTTATCTCCATAAAAATACGCTATTTCGTCATTTTAGCATTAACACATTTAAGCTTAAACAATATTAAAACATCGCCCTTCGTTCAAGCATGCTGACCACGCAAATACTACACGTAGTGGGGAGAACTGCCGCTATGGGAATTTATAGGGTGGTTGTAGTGCACGAGATATGTCACCAAGCTTCTATCCCTCGACCTTGGTAACGTGTTTTGCGTACGTTTGCTGTTCGTAATGCATTTGATCACATCAGCTTTATGGGGCGTTCATTCTTAACTCGATAAAACTATCAAGATGCCTTTCCTAGGTTGAGGAATTACAGGAATGGAATTGAACTGCCCGGCCATTCCCGGAGTGGGAATGGGCTAAGTTTTTTCATTCCGAGGAATTGAAAGGAATGGAATTGCGGCAAGTTCTAATTCCTCGGAATGGAATTGGAATGGAATGGACGCGCCCAGTCCGCAACACTGATCCAGTGTACCCTGACGCAATTGGCTGTATTGCGGTTTATCTTCTGTATGGCCTCGCAGATTTCCATCGCCTTGTCAACATTCTTGAGTTCCTGGATAGCCGCTAAATAATAAGTGAATACGTCAAGTTGCTTAATTGTAGGCAGCTTAGAGGTGATATGCCGCACTGCGCCATGGATCTCTTGAAGTTCCACCACAAGAGGACTGGCTTCCGTAGATAAATAATGCTGGTGACCACTGATGAAATTGTGCGTGGTACTTAGGAATGATGTCCACCCGCCGTCTTGTAGTATAGTATCATCTGTATAGACATTGCAGGTATTAGCGCATGCTGCTTAGATGATATAGCGGTCGTCAATAATACCTGATGTATCGCTGCGCCGTAACTTTTTGTCTTATTAGATGTGATGGTGGTAAATTCTCAGGGAGGCATTGTATCGGGCTGGTTGTCAATTCGACAGCCGCGTTGAAAGTGAGCATGCAACGCAGCAACAATCGGAACAAGTTGCTTTTTTTTACTTCACGCGCTTTTTCTCTTTGCGAAATTAGCTCTGCAAGTGTGTTATGCTGGGCATGCTCCTGGAATGTTGTTATCGGAGTGATTCGGGCTAACGCTGCTATTGTGCGCATTGCATCACGGTTAATAGTCTCCAACTGTGCCAGCTCTGCCAAAGTTAACTGTTGAAATTGCGCCTGGTATATAATTCTTGGATGCAGAAATGCGCGTACGAGCCATCGAGCTACATCAGTACGAGCTCCAGCTGCTTTTGATGCAATGCAGCGAATCAGATGACGTGTTTTTTTGGAACTCTGCCTTACTTTGCGGAGCCAGTGCACACCACTACCGGACCAGTGAATGTCAAGACCCAGTATGCGGTCCTCCGAAGCCTCCGGAATTGTCACTACACCAAGTGTAAATGTAAACGGGCACTGCGAGATCTTTCTGTGTCCTGCCTTGTTAGCCACCACAACATAGCTTGATTTTTGGACGGAATTGTCCAACGCTGTGTTCCGAGTGTAGTTCTGAAGTACATCGAGGGCTTCCTGAAGCTTCTAAGAATGTCTTGAGACGTCTATATGTACAGACCACAAAGTCGCATCATCAGCTTATATTAGAATCTTCACATCTTAAATCCGGTGTAGTTGCCAAGCTAGAAGTATTACCGCTACGTTGAACAGAAGAGCAGCCGAAACGGAACCTGTGGGACACCTCTGTTGCACGCGAAGCAACGTTCTTGCTTTCCATCTACTCTTATAGCAAATGTGCGGTTGTGAATGAAAGAGTAAATAAATCTTGCGACCAGTGGCCGATGTCCCAGCTCGATGAGGTTGGTAACGATGACTTCATGGTCTGTATTGTCATAAGCTTTCGTTATGTCGGTTGCTACTACCATGCGTACTGCGTGGCTGTGTGGTGAAACCTGCAAAATGTCGTCCGACAAGATAGAAAGTCCATCTTCAGTTACCAAATGAGAACGGATTCCAATTTGAGCCGGATGGTATTCATGCTGTCGTTCAAGCTACCAGGAAATACGTGTAGCCAGCATCTTTTCAGCGAGCATGCATACGGTCGCAGTGAAGCTGCATGCGTTGTCTTGAACGCCACGCAGTCGTAGAATAAACAATTGAAGGACACTTTGTACATTCCAAAGTGTGTTAGGCGAAAGCGTGTGGCCATTCCACTGATTATGCCATGTCTTTTTTTCTTTTATACTCTCAGTAGGATAAGACACAAACCGAATGGGTGCGTGTTTTCTTCTTTAATTTTTTACCGCGAATCGCAGCGAGACGCGAGAGACATCTTCCTCCGGCCGCATGCGTTAGTATTTTCTCGCGCTTTGCGCATCGTGCAAACACCATCCGCGTTCCAGCTCTTAAATTGACGGACCCTTTGTAAATTGGAAAGTGTATTCCGTGAACGCCTGGGTCCATTGAGACGGCGTCCGTCAGAATGATTGCAAACTCTGGGCACAGCGACGCTACGCAAGCAAAGCGCGAGCGCTATAGAGTCCGACGCGACCGGCGTTCCGTCTGCGCATCCCGGCGGCCACCTGGCTCCGTGCCAGAGCTCGGATGGACGGACGGACGGACGGACGGACGGAAGGACGGACAGACGGACGGATGGACGGACGGACGGACGGAAGGACGGACGGACGGAGGTCAGACGGACACCGGATGGACGTGAGCATGAGACATTAAAGGCTTTCGTCTTAAAGATTACACCATCTCCCGCTAAAGGGAATGATGTGTAGATGCGAAGCAGCGGGCGCTAACGCTTACACTGGCGGCGGCGTTGACGCTGGCGCTCATCGCAGCGTTGCGCAGGAGAGAAACCTGCGGGGCGCAAAGCACGCAGTGATGGACCGGTGTTTTCTACTGGAACATCCCACTCGCTGCCAATGGGCAAGGAGAGACAGAAGACTCGGACTGGACAGAGAGACCCGCAGTCCACTTTTAGTTAACGCGCACGCTGCGAATTTTTATCGTTCCACAACGCACAGGATAAATCTCCCACCGGCACCAGCTTGCAGGTCAAGATCAATTGCCATATATACGGGGTGGCCAGTGAACGGTTGTGCAGCGCGAGCAGTCGGTTTTTTCAACCAAGAAACTCGCTAGCAGACGCTGCCAGCGTCGGCGTCGCGAGGCGAGAGAGGGGGGAGCGTAGGAGAGGGGATGACGCACATGCGCAGTGGGGGGTGTGGATGCTGCGGGCAAAGATGCCTAGAGGAGAGAGGGGGGAGCGTAGGAGAGGAGAGAGGGAGGGGACGCGCATGCGCAGTGAGGGTGTGGCCTCCGCGGGGACGGATGCCTAGAGGAGAGAGAGGTGGAGAGGAGGTTTTTTATTAATATTTTTTTAATGGGTTGGCGCATGCGCAGTGGGGGTGTGGACGGACGTACACCGGACGGACGGACACCGGATGGACAGACGGACACCGGACGGACGGACGGACGGACAGACGGACGGACGGACAGACGGACGGACGGACACTGGACGGACGGACGGACGGACACCGGACAGACGGACGCCGGACGGACGGACGGACAGACGGACGGACGGACGGACACCGGACGGACGGACGGACACCGGACGGACGGACGGACACCGGCCGCCGGACGGACGGACACCGGACGGACGTGAGCATGGGACATTAAAGGCTTTCGCCTTAATAGTGGGAATAGCCTTAACGCAACAAAAATTGTTGATATGCATTTAACTAGAAGAAAAACGATCCAGAGGACGATTTATTACATCAATCAATCAATCTCGATTGGGTAGCCTTGAGCAATTCAGCTGTTTAAGAATTTACCTAACACGGTCCATGTTTTAGCACAATCATGTTCATCACATCACGGGGAAAGCATGCAGAATGTTGAGCTTCTTGCGACGGAATAGCAAGCTCTTTCCTAAACAAGCTCGTGATCTGTTGTTAAAAAACATAACTAAGGTCCATCCTAGAATATGGTCGTATGCTTTGGGGCCCTACAACAAACACTGACCGGGAAATACTGGAAAAATGCAATATCTTGGAGCACGATATGTTTGAAATAACAACAGAAGACAGCTTATCATGACTACTGCAAAGCAAACATTGGGATGGGAGTTGCCTCACGAAAAAAATAAACGAATTGCGAATTAAGTGTTTCCACTACATAGTGCCACGCGCGTTTATAAACTTTATTTTCATGTATTAGGTTTCAGCCACAAAGACTGCTAGCAATACTCGGCGCAGACCGCGCCGTAAACTTTGAGAAGTTTCGCGAGTGTACAAGATAATTCTGTTAAGATTACGCGCAGGACCCGAATTGTCCAGTTTATCCGAGAGTTCACGCGAGCACCTGCGATAAGGCTCCAATGTTCGATGCCGCATGTTTAAATGACGACGCAACTCACCACAGATGAGTTACATCGACGGCCGACGCTTTTTTCGCCGCTATCAGTGTACATTGTGCATTGCTGCAGTTTGAGGTTTCATTTTCCGAGCACAGGTGCGCCCGAAATAAAGAGCTGTGCCTTGAACACGCCGTCTGCTGCCTTCGCCAGCGTCACTACAACGTGGCAATATATATTTCAACTGTCATGTCCCGCGATAAATACAGTCTACCATCTCGATCTGTATGCAGCCGTTTGGAACGCGCGCACAAAAGTGCGCGAACATAAGTGCCGAAATCAATAACTCCGAACTTCATTTTCCCCCCAAACTATCGGTGAGTGGAAACGGCTGTAGTGACATTTATTCATAAAGCAGGCAAACCGATTGACACAGATGACCTCCGCCCCATCTCTCACTTCCTGTGTGGGCAAACTAATGGAGACGATGGTGCGGGACCGGTTATCTGCATATCTTGAACACAAAAATGTTTTTACGGATACCACGTAAGGATTTCTCCAACACAGATCCGCACAGGGTGTCCTATTGCAACTGAATCGGAAAGTCATTGACGCCGTCGAATGCCACCACAATGACCGGGCAGTACTCGCCTTGGATATTAAGCGCGCATTTGACATTGTAACACACGAGATCATGCTCACCAACCTAAATCAGACCGATTGTGGCCTCAACACATTCCGATACATGCGACAATTTTTCACGGATCGGCATTCCTACATCCGCATCTAAGATAACGATCATGGTTCTTACTTCCCCATTGCTTTCAATCTGGCCATCATGCTCCCGCTGCCCAGCTGTGTGGTGTCGCCGGCGTTCAGCACACTCTGTACGCCCATGACATCACCCTGTGGGCCACGCAGGCCAGCATAAGTGACATTGAAACCAGCCTGCAAACAGAAGCGACGATAGAAAACCGCTACGCCCACCACTGCGATCTTCAATGTTCTACAGCGCTGTTTGTGTGTTATACAATGTACTACAGCGCTATGTTCCACAATGTACTACAGCGCTGTGTGTGTGTTTGCGCGTTCCTCTCCGTCCGCGTCCAGTCACCCTGTAGAAACCCCTCAAAAATAGGAATTCGAGCACCTCCGCCCCCCCGCCAAAGTGTACAACTCAAATTTCTCGGTCTCTTGCAAATGGTCCCACACACGCGGCTTACGGGATCCGGGTACTCGGCCTCTACGTTCCCAAACACAGACGGCCAGATGCTACATTGTCCAAGCTCAGTAGGGTGGGGGGACCAGATGGGCCGCATGGTCCGCCGGGTTTCTAATCGACGCGGGGGTTTGTGAAGTGCCTTGCGGCTGGCAAACGCATTCGTAACGAGATGAATTCTTTATTTGACTCCTTACCTTCACCTACAAAAACAAGAAGAGGTCGTTGAGGTCATCCTCCGCAAGATTAATAAGCGTGCCCTTGACTTCCCCGTCAACGCTTCCAACAGCCGGATTATGGCCCTTGGGGTGATGAACACTTGCCGGGAGCTCCGGGAAGCAAACTTTACAAGCAAGTACACACGCTTGTCGCAAACGGAGTAAAGTCGAAGCTTGATTGCTCGACTCCATATCGAACACAACATTCCCATGGACGACAGGGTTCGCATTCCAGAATCGTGGAGACGTGCCATCCGCGTGAGATCGCTTCCAGCAAACATGTCACAGGAAGCTCATAATGGCCGGCTCCTGGCGTGGGCGGAACCCCTGGCCCGTCATTATGGCAACAAAGCAGGCATATACTACGTAGACGCCTCAGCCATCACCACGGGGAATGGTCCACCGCCACGGTAGTTCACAACAGCAAAACTGTAAACGGCCTCACCTATAGAGCCCGCAATGCAACACACGCGAAAGAAGTTGCTGTTGCTCTCGCGGCCTCTTATTCAGATTCAAAATGCATATTCACCGACTCTCGAGGAGCCTATCGGAACGTAGTGCAAGGCTGGACCCCCTTCCTGGCCTTTAACATTTAAAAAAACGCATACGGGAAACAGACACCGCGCACCGTTACCTTATATAGGCTGCTGCTCATCAGGGGTTGGCAGGAAACGAGGCAACAGAAGCAGGCGCCAGCGCGCTCTCTCAACGGGCTGTTTCCTCATCCCCACCCGAACAGGAACTTGATTATAATCCGGCCTATACCTTCAAAGATATCACAGCTTACTATAAAGATAATCATCGTCTTTACTCCCACCCATGTAGAGCTCTTAAGAGGGCAGATGAGTGGCTTTTACTCCGCCTTCTAACCAATACATTGCTGTGCCCGGCAGCTCTCAAGCATTTTGACGCCTCCTTTAATGACAGCTGTCGAAACTGTGCTGTGGTTACGCTGGCATGCATTTCGGTAGCGCAAAAAAAAAATTAACACGCAGACACAGAAGAGGACATATAAACATGACAGGCGCTAGACACCTATCACATGGTGTCGTCAGACACCTATCTCATGGTGTGAGCCTGCCCCTGCAACCCGGCCATTTCCACTATCAGTAACCCAAGCCGGGAGGACTGGGAGGCGACCCTGTTCAGCTGCCACGACCTACACTCCCATGCAGCCTTAGTCGGGCGCGCCCGGGTGGCGGCCGTGTCCACTGGAGTTCCGAACTAAGGACTTTCACCTAGTATTTGTTAGGACCAGTCCCTTACGGGCTGATCCCAGCACACCTCCCGTCCATCTTAAACCTTCTTAAATGTTTTCACCACCACCACCACCTACGATCAGCCTTTGTGCATGTTGCTGATAACGCCAGCTTTGCTGCGGCGCTTTGAATGTGTATGCTTCTTGTTCCATTGAAAAATATAAACTCAGCAGATCCCACGTTCTTTGGCAATTGATATTATGCGAAGCATGCGGAGAGAAGGTGACTGTGTTGTAATTTTTTATTGAGCCAAACGTTAAGAAGTGACGCTAAAGATATGTACAAATGTTTTACGCATAGACACATGTTGAACAGTCGCGTATGTTATATAACCAGTTGTTTACAGTTGCGTAACAATGACAACAGCAACATGGGTATAGCAACACCAGAAGCGGTAAGGCCATATGTAGCGCTCGTGCTCGCGAGAATGGTATCCCTCGACACTGCTACATATAGCAACTTCAGTGGATGGCGCTCAACTACAAATGACGTTAACCCGAAGTGACGGCTTTGTCAAAGAAGCACATATGTAATGTTTTTTTTTAAAAATTGGATAGCCAGCACTTCAACCACAATTGGCGTTTCACGAATATGAGGATCTATTTGAACAGCAGTTCCGAGACCTGGCGTGGCTCTGTGCTAGAATACTTGATTGCCACGTAGATTGCTGGGGTTTGATTACTGCTGGGACCCTGACATTTATTCTTTGCATTCTTCCGGTCAATGGTGCCGATGTGAGCTTTCTCTTAACGCTCTCGCCTTATATTACCAATGTCTGTTCTCGCCGTACATGGTTAGATATAAATTGTCAATCACCTGTGGCACATAGCCGCATACCTGTGGCACATACCCGCCCGTGGTATATTGGTATGTGTCACACACGTCTGGCGGATAGGGTTTGACGACGTACGCGAAGGGAGAGAGAGAGAATTCGAGTAGAAGAAAGGCAGGGAGGTTAACATGGGCTGAGCCCGGTAGGCTACCCTGCACAGGGGAACGGGGAGAGGGAAGGAAAGTTACAGAGGAGGAAAGAAAAGTCTCTGATCCGACGTAACAGTTCCACGTTTGGCATCACATGCGACGAATCAGACTGGTGCCATCGTGAAAACGCAACAGCGCTTTCGTTGCCTTTCGGAACTGTGATGGGCAGGCCCATCATATGACCAGCGGATCATATTCGTCAAACCATCTTACCCTGCCATACTAATTTTGGCTTACTCCAAGTTAACGGGCGATCACGAGAGCACCAAGACGTAGGCGGACCGACAGACAGACAGACAGATAGATAGATAGATAGATAGATAGATAGATGGATAGATAGATAGATAGATAGATAGATAGATAGATAGATAGATAGATAGATAGATAGATAGATAGATAGATAGATAGATAGATAGATAGATAGATAGATAGATACGCTAAAAGTGCCTGCAGCACGCAAAGAAATGCGTCGCATTTAATACTGCCCTTAGTATGCCATGCTCAAACATTTCTTGTATCTTGCTTCCATGTTTGTTATTATACGTATTTACCCCCCCCCCCCTCCCCACACTGTAATGCCACCAGGCGCTATGGGTAATATGAAGAAGTAAATAAAAAAATAAAAAAGGGCACAACAGAAATATCAATACAATGGATGAAAAACATGTATGAACTTACATTTACTGTCATTTCAGTTTCAATGGACACCGCTTCGTTGACTTCCGTTGTCACCGTTGTCACTTTGTACGGCATTTTGAAGAAGCGACATTTCCCAGTCTCCTTAAACAAGCCCACTTCGAGGTGGCATATAGGATAAAGTGCTGTAAGGAAATAAGGGCGTGTTACGTTTTTCTACATTGTTAAACCAAAAAAAGCGTGAACTGGCGAAAAATTGCTAGCACTTTGTACACGCTCACTACGCTTGATTTCAGCGTGAAAACAAGCACAGTTGTACTCGGCAAATTTTTCAAGTACCTGAATGATAACATGGCAATGATGCACTCCAGATCATTCTTTTCTGGAACCAACTTCTTTTCGAGTATGAATAAAATCAAATATTTCGCTGCTGAACAATTTTTATAATAATGAAGGTAAGATGGTGGGTCTACAATTTTTCAAGTGTTCAGTGTCTTCTTTTGCAATATTCTTGGAATTAGTGCAGCACAAGGGTAAACCTTCTGAATTTAGGTACTCTGTCCATGGCGTTGTGATTGCCTTTAGTATCACGTGAAATTGATGCACGGTCATACCAAATCCTATGTCGTTTTCTCGGGCTGCCTTTCAATCAATCAATCAATCATTCAATCACTTTTATTTTATTTTCACACTGAAAAGAGAGGAGACAGGACTAAAAGCTAATAAAGCTTGACATGGGTCCTGCCTCCTTTTACAAATGACAGCAGTACATCGCAGAAACATAAAGTATAAGCGCAACACACTTAAAACGAAATAATACGCGATACAAAAATACAATTTCAATAAAAAACGGAAAGTGTGTATGTATATATACATATTTATAAATGCACAAATAAAAATTTGGCAGGTCCCAAGTACCATGGGAATCGATGTTACGCGAAGCATGCGGAGGCATGGTGACTGGGTTGTAATATTTTTATTGAGCGAAACGTTACGAAATGACGTTACAGATATGTACAAATGTTGTACGCAGAGACATATGTTCAACAGTCGCGTATTTTTCATATAATCAGTTCTTTACAATTTCGTAACGATGCCAACAGAAACATGGGTATTACCAATTCACCAGAAGCGGTGAGCTGATATGTAGTACTTGTGCTTGCGAGGATGGTAGCCATGGATAGTGCTTCGTGGACAACTACAGTGGATGGCACTTAAGTATACATTTGACATTAACCCAACATGACGCCTGCCTCATAGGAGTACACATGTAATGTTTATGAAATTAGATAGCCTGAACTGCAGCCACATTCGACGTTTCACCAACATTACGCCTGCATAGGGTCTTTTTTCCAAAGCAGTCCAGAGACCTGGCGTGGCTCTGTGGTAGAATACTTCATTGCCACGCAGATTGCTTGGGTTTGATTCCTGCTGAGACCCTGATGTTTATTATTTGCATTTGTCGGGTAAACGCTGCTGACGTCAGTTTTTCTTAACGCTCTTGCTTTTAAATTACTAATGTATCTCCTCCCCGTTCCTGGGTTGCTATAAATTTACAAAACACCTGTGGCGCATACCCGCATACCGCGGCCCGTGGTATACGGGTATGTGCCACACGTGTGTGCAGGAAAGGGTTTGACGACGTACGCGACAGGGCTATCATGTCATGACCAGCCAGACATATTCGTGAATACCTCTCACCTATACCATACAAATTTTGGTCTACACCAAGTTAAGGAGGCGATCACGAGAGCACCCAGACGTAGGCGGATAGATAGATAGATAGATAGATAGATAGATAGATAGATAGATAGATAGATAGATAGATAGATAGATAGATAGATAGATAGATAGATAGATAGATAGATAGATAGATAGAAACGCAAGAGTGCTAACAGTACGCAAAGAAATGCTTCGCATTTAAAATCTGTACCTATGAATGAAAATGGGGATTTTGAGGATATTCATTTCCATACCCGATACACAAGTATATATACACAGGTCTATATACGCACATGTATACGCTCTTTGATAACGTAGTCAAAGCGATTTAAACACAACGATAAAAAAAAGAAAGGAAAAGAGACAAAAACATCATGTACAACGTTCTTCGTGCATGCCACGTAAGGTCTTTAATTATAACTTCGCGGTAATCGCGCGCGGCACGTTGGTGTAACGTCCGGCTTTTATTTGATTTAGGTTGGACGGGCTGTCTGTAAACCAGAAAGTTCAGAAGAAACCCCTTCTGCCATTTTCACTGTGTCATTCAAAGCGCTAATATTATGTCCCTCCTTATATTTTAATATGTGACATTTGGTCATTCGCATGTATATTCTCTTTTTAGCTGATTTGATGTTGCCGCCTCTGTTTACAGCTGCTTCTATATTTTTGACGTCATCAGTCCATCCCTTCTGATTATCTCTTTCAACTGTTGTTTCTTGATTGAGCTATTGCTGCTTTGAGCGAGCTTGCTTATTTTTGCCTTGCTACTTCACCTCGAGCTTCTGTTGCTACTTCAGAAATCAGTCTCGTTATCAATTGTTTCAGTTCCTTTATGTTGTTTGTTTTTCTAAAGTGGAGCCTTAAGCTCACCTCAGAAAGCGGGCCAGTTACAAAATTTTTGCTACCGTCGAAGAGGGGAGGGGGGTGTAGCTTGAACAAAATGTCAGCTAGCAAATGATGCCATTAGAAAGAACGAAAAAAGAAGGAAGGACAATGAGGTTAGCCAGTTGTCAGACCGCCTGGCTAAGGCTTTTCCTGTATGTCAAAGGTAGGTCATTTCTAGGGGGCATCTCACTTGACATTTCAAGGAACACGTCGATACTTACCTCCAGAACGACTGAACTTTGGACGTCAATTCTGAATTATAGAGTCTTAAATACGAAGCATTTATCAGCAAATCAGAGGAACTCTGACTACTTCTATTTGTCTATTTAGCCGCCTACATGTGGGTGTTCTCCTGTTCGCTTCCTTAACTTTGAATATGGTAATCTTATCATAGGAAGGAATGAGTGTATGGCGATCATGACAACCAGGTCATGACATGAATGAGGTGGCGAGCCTTTCACGTTGGTCACGAAACCCTTTCCCCCATTCAACTGTCGCACAGTTGTCATTGCTACTGTACGTTGTTGAAGAGAGATGCACAATGTCTATTGGTGTTTGGCACCTATAGCACCGTTTAACGTGGAGACACCCACATTGACGCTTGGTGTTCCCTCTCCATCCCGACGACAAGACTGTGAGGTGCGTCACTTTGTGTGTGCGTGCTCTCGCCTCTCCCTCTCTTTCTCTTGTCTTTAAAAGACCCCCCATCCCTTTTTCCAGTGTAGGATAGCATACCGGTCCTTCTAGACTGGTAACATCCCTGCATTTCCTTTCTCTCCTGTTCCTTCCTTGCATCCCGACGACTAACGTCCATCATCAATGATTGAACAAACTCTTGTGATAGCTGTAGCAGTTAACGGTGACAGCATAATCAGAGAAAGTGGTGTGACAGCCGAAAGAGCGTCGCAAACGGGACGCAAAACTTGGGCTAAGGTTGTCAGCCGCGGCATTTAATCATGGAGTAATCGAACACCACAGCCAGACTAAAGGGAAACGGAACGCGCGTCTTCTCAGAAGTTTCCCCTGTAGCCCGGCCGCAATTTTTTCTCAGTGTCAGCGTAAGCGGGAAACGCGGTGTTACAGCCAGGCCGCGTTGGCCAGGAGAAGCAGGCGCGCGTTGCAGAGCAATTTTGGTATAGCTCCCAAAGCATCGCTCAGTGGCGCTGCGACTCTTGACAGGCAGCGCCATCTCTGGCGGAAAAATAGAAACTGGGAATATACGTTGCGCGTTTTCCCTTCTCTCCGCCGCACTTCCGCTGGCTTCCGTGCAGGTGCAGCGCTTCGGCGCCTCGCTTGCTGCGCCTCGCAAAAAAATAGAAACTGGGGGTAAGCGCCGCACTTTTTCCCTTCTCTCCGCCGCGCTGCCGCTCGCTTCCGTGCGCGTGCAGAGCTCTCGCGCAGCGTTTCGCTATGTACCGCTTGAAAAAGATCTCCCCGCTGGACAGGCACTTCGAAAAGCGAACGTAATCAAAGGAGAGAAGTTCGTTAATCACGGTTATGGATGTTCCACGTTCTCGACTATGAAAAACATGTGAATGTTGTTTAGATGTGCATGCTGGCAGTGGCAAACGCGTTCTGTAGTGAACGAACTTTCGCGGCGTGCAAAAAAAAAACAGAAAGAAACAAAGACTACACGGCCGTGGCACTAAAAAACCTGAGAAGGTTCGAGTCATGCCCTCTGTGCCGCTGGAGCATCACCCGCTGACTTAGCCACGAGGCAGCTAGGTTAGCTTAGCTTTAACTGCTGCGAAGCAAGTAGAACTGCTCGCCTCGTCTGTCCGTCTTTCTTTTTTTTTCGCTTCGTGCTTGCACTCCCTTTTTATGAGAATATCGACTTTACAGGTGTATAAGACTTGCTGCGCGAACGCGGCTCAGCGTGAGAGGTGTCGAACTTCAGGCGCGATGTGGTATCGGGCGACGAGCTCGCGCAAGCGCACCCGTAAACGAACACGCGAAGCAATGTACGAGTGCGCGGTGTGCACGAAAGAAAACCGCACAATCTGCGACGATGGCAATAACAATTCCTGAAGTAAGTGCCAGTTAGATTCAGCGGCTTAAATATATACCACCCTAAAAATGCGACAAAAAACGGAACAAACCAGCAAAACGATGTCAAGTTTGCAAAAATGCACAGGCGTTCGTTCCGGCGCGATGATGCAGCCTTGTGCGGAGTTCACTTGAACGCAACCAACACCGCAACGCTAACCGCGGTATGAAGTATGTCAGTGTGAACATCCAACAACGACAGCTAGGTCTCACAAACACAAGGAATCAAAACACAAAGGTGTTTCAACATACAACCGTAATTGGATGTAAAAATGCGAGACGGCAAGCAATCACTACTGCAGTCGTTGCATGCACGCGCCGCGTTACGTACTGATTCAAGTAGTCGAAACAAACGATTTCAAGCGAAGAATTGAGTCAGCGAAAACGGAAGGCGAGACAGAGCTAGAATTTTATTCCTTTAACAGCGGTGACCCACGCTTGGGTGCTTTCTCTCTCGTACGACTTGTCCGGGAACTGATACAGTTTTACAGGCAGATCGCGTGCCTTGGTACTGTCTGCACTGCTGTGGCACACAGTAATACTTAGCACCTCGCTTCCGCTTACGTGGGGTCGCTTCTACCATCGCGGAAATGCAGCTTCGCAAAGCAAGCCTCTCGGTTCAGCGTGCCAAGCTCACGGCACAACGTCTAAGCTCCCCGCACCGACCGCGCGGGGATCTTAGACGTTGTTTCACCAACAGCCGACAGCCGCGTGCGCCGCTGTCGGCTGTCGGTGAAACAGGCGCGCCCTCCGCGTGCGGTCGGCTGTTGGTGAAACAACGTCTAAGCTCCCCGCGCGGTCGGTGCGGGGAGCTTAGACGTTGTTTCACCAACAGCCGACAGCCGCGTGCGCCGCTGTCGGCTGTCGGTGAAACAGGCGCGCCCTCCGCCGCGCTTATACCTACTTTTACCAGCGCTTCTCTCCAGAGCCGCAGCGCTGCGCTGTCGTCGCTCCGCAAACTTGAGCTTTTGTTCCGTATGGGTGGACGCTACGAGCGAGGCCATCGCTTGAGCTAAGGTCGCCACCTAGCGGTGTGTTAAGAATTGCACTTCTATAGAAAACGCGCCGAACTGGACGGACGCGCGAATTGTAGCAAGCGACGACGCGTTGAAGGACGCGTTGCTAATTGCGGAGGCCAAAGTAATGAAGAATTACTTCACTTCACTGCTCCCAGAGGGCGACACCGCACCACCGACCGAGACCACTGTGAGAGGAAAGTATGAGATAAAAAAGGCGTGTTTGTGAAGCATCCAGTGTGTGTAGCCGTGGCGCAGGCAATAAAGAAATTAAAAAGTAGCCGTAGCACAGTGGATCACAAGGCGTATTGCCGTGATTTTGGCGGGGTATTTTAGACCTGTATAAATTGAAAGACTTCGTCGGGATTTGCGTGACCTTATGGTCACGCTGGTACCTAATGGGTTAACTCGAGCACTCCACTCTAACTTGCGGTGCAGTCCCACACGCTGCAGTGAATTCACTGCCTCTCTCTCTCTTCGTTCTCGTCGCTATCTTCCCTATTCTCTCTTTCTCATCTTTCTATTCCCCTTCCCTAATCCCCCCAGTGTAGGGTAGCGAACCGGAAGTCCTTGTGGTTAACCTCCCTGCCTTCTCCCTTTCTGTTTCCTTCCTTCCCTCCTTCCTTCCCACCGCGTGGCCTCGACCCGCTTCGACTGACGACAGCGCCGCCACGCGTTAGAAATATGTTTGTTGTAGCTAACGCCAGATGCCGCGCGGGTGGATTTCACTCGTAAATTTCAGTTTCACTTCTACCGGACCGGCGGGTTCACTGCACTCACTTGGCAGGTCCATTCCCGCCACGCTGCGCTCATGCCTACGTTCTCACGCGCGCCCATGAAATTCGCCAGCATTACTTATCTCGGCACGTGCGCTGTCGCACGCAATGGTTTATTGCCAATCACGGCCGTACGCCGTGATGAAGTCATTACTCGGTTTTGCTTGGTGTGCCAGAGGACGAGCCCATTGGTTTGCAGAGAACGACGCAAAGTCTACAAGCTTGAACAACATAACGTCACAAGGGAACCATCGTCTTGTACTACAAGAGAGCACAGAGAGGCTAGTGGATGCCGTCCACGCTCTCGTCGGGAACGCGCAATGGGTTGCAGCCACACATCTAGTGATGACGTCATGAAATAATGATGTTCATTTTTAGATGGGAAGCATCTGATGGCGAGGCTTAATCCGGTGGTGTGCGGCGTGACCACCCTTACTGCGCATGCGCAAACCCGTTAAAAAATAAAAAATAAAAAACCTCCTCTCCCCATCTCTCTCCTCTAGGAATCCCTCTCCGCGGCAACCACACCCTCACTACGCATGCGCCTCCCCCTCCTCTCTCCCTTTCTACGCTCCCCCTCTCCTCTAGGCATCCCTGCCCTCGGCGTCCACACTCCCCACTGCGCATGCGCATCCCCCCTCTCTCGCCTCGCGACGCCGACGCAGGCAGCGTCTGCTAGCGAGTTTCTTGGTTGAAAAAATTCCCCATCTCCCGCTAAAGGGAACCATGTGTGGATGCGAAGCAGCGTGGAGATAATTAGCTTGAGTTGGAGGAATGTCACCGCTCTCATTTCACGGCAGTGGTCCGGGCGCTCATCGCGGCGCTGCGCAGGAGAGAGAATGAGGCGCGCGCGCTCTGTCATTTTCATACCGCGGAACTACCGTGGCGCCCCCCAGCGGAGTAGGCAGCTGTCACACCACCTGTCGTTTGCGCCACTCCGTAGAGGAAAGGACGGGGGGGGGACAGTAGGAGAGGAGAGAGAAGGGGAGGGGACGTGCGTGCGCCGCTCCGTAGAGTAGATGATTCCAAGAGGTGAGAGGGGGGAGAGGACGCCGAAGCCGCTCCGTAGAGTAGAGTATTCCTAGAGGAGAGAGTTGGAGAGGACGTGCATGCGCCGCTCCGTAAAGTAGATGATTCCTAGAGCAGAGGAAGGGGGGTGTGCGTAGGAGAGCACAGGGGAGGGGACGCGCATGCCCTGTGGGGGGGTGTGGGACGCTCCGTAGAGTAGACGATTCCTAGAGGAGAGAAAGGGGGGTGAGCTTAGGAGAGAGAGGGGGGAGGGGACGTGCATGCGCTGTGGTGGTGTGGGACGCGGGAAGGAGGGACGGACTAAGCCCCCTCCAAACACATGCAAGCAAGATTAAGGAATGGGGTCAACCTGGGCGACAGACACCACCTGCCTAGCCATTGCTAAGCAGCCTCTCTGTGCTCTCGGCCATGACTCAAGGAATGGGGTCAACCTGGGCGACAGACACCACCTGCCTAGCCATTGCTAAGCAGCCTCTCTGTGCTCTCGGCCATGACTCTGATGACTGTGTTAGGGTTGACGGCCTTCATATTACTACAGTGTTCTGGTTCGCATAATGGGTGCTTCCCTACTTCATGACAGTGGCCGGACGCGGGACGGGGGACGGGGGACGCGGGAGGGACGGACAGAGCCCCGAGCATAAGATGCTTCGCATCTAAAAACCGACTGCTCGCGCTGCACAACCGTTCACTGGCCACCCCGTATATGTGGCAATGGATCTTGACCTCCAATTTGGTGCTGGTGGGAGATTTCTCCTGTGCTTTGTTGAACAATAAAAATTCGCAGCGTGCGCGTTAACTAAAAGCGGACTGCGGGTCTCTGTGTCCAGTCGGAGTCTTCTGTCTCTCATTGCCCATTAGCAGCGATTGGCATGTTCCAGTAGGAAACACCGCTCCATGACTGCGTGCTTTGCGCCTCCCCAGTTTTCTCTCCTGCGCAACGCTGCGATGAATGCCAGCGTCAACGCCGCCGCCAGTGCAAGCGTTAGCGCCCGCTGCTTCGCATCTACATATGGTTCCCTTTAGCGGGAGATGGTGTAACTTTTGCGTAAGCGTCGTACGAGCCTTTCACTGAAGCCCTTTCACCAGCTGACCTTGGCTGAGCCTGACGGTTGAATTCGTGGAAGCAAGCGTTTGCTGGGTTTATGTGTAAGAGAGCACACCTAGTGGTTGGTTTGTAAAAGTGTTTGTTGAGTGTCCTGAATTTTGATAACCCGCGCTCAGCTCTCCCACGTCGCAACCTCCAGGCGTTGCCTTGTCCCCACCCGCATGCCTGTTGTACGCCCAGATTTGGTCGGCGACCTCTGGGCTTAAAAGTGCGTCAGCCCACCTTTTGAGAAAACGTCGGGACTAACGTATTTAATATTTGCGTCATTTCCCAAACCGTGTGTTTGAGTGTAGCACGTGTTATACTTCCGACCTTGCAAGTGTTGTCGTGATAGATCTCAGGGTAGAATCTACGATACACCATCCGGTTTCGATACGTGTCAGTCTGTAGTTACCGCCAGATGTTAACTTGGGTTCTCCATAACTTGTAGCTTCGAGAGGTGTAAATCCGTCGGGCCCGATAGAAGGCCTTGGTTTTACAGCGAAAGCTGTATAAGGCCAAGCGAAACGAAAAGCCGTTCGCCACGAGAAACGCAAAAACCTCTGCAATGGCTGCTCCGTCAGTTACATCCTTCAGCGACGTCGTGCATCCCTTCGCTTCGCAGACCTGCCGCCAAGCCCGCGCGTAGCAGTTTCAACGCAGTGGCTTTGGAAGAATGAAAAATGATGAAAGAGTACAGCGCCGTCTCTCAGTGGAGGTCACCTCAGCAGCGCTGCACAGGGATGGGAAGTGGGAGAGAAAGTAATGTAGGAGAGAAGCGAAAGAGAGATGATTGGAAATGAGGTAATTCGGCCCGCCTTGTCCGCACGCGCGCGCATCGCCTCTCAGCCAAAGAAAACCGTCAAGCAGGTCGACAGGCAAGGGAGGGACGTAAAGAAACATCAGCTGACGGCCTCACGGGCGCGTAAAGAGCTCGGCGTGGCAGCAAGGTTCAACTTACAACTACCACATCGGAAGGGCACGGTCGTACGAATGCCGGAGCAGCAGACAACTTTCCCAGAACAGCGCCGCCAACGGATCCGTGAGAGAATTCATGTTCTCCGTGCTGATGCTGCAGTCCCGGCACTAGAACAGGCCCGGGTGACGAAGCGCAAGAAGGAACTGCGCACCGAGGATCCGGCAGCCTTCCGAGCCGAATGCAAGCGACAAACGGGACATCGGTGAGCTGAGGAAGCGGCGTTGTCGTCAACGAAGCAATGACGGAAACGCGTTCGCCGGGGCCGACGCCCGGTTTCGGCGAAGTTTCTCGAGCGGCTTCGGCTGAGACGTCTGCGACCTCCTGTAGCCGCAAGTTTCAGCTTAGCTGGTCAACCATCTGTACGGAGTGCTTGGGCGGTGATTGTGTCCTGTAGCACCATATCTTTAACATAGAGGGGACGGGTAATTCACATTGGACGCTTCGAGATAAATCGTGGGAAGCTGCGGGCAGTAAGCGCGACCTTCTGGATGCCGATTTGTGGTGGTAGCCACAATAGTGTGTGATCGTGCATCCTGTCGTTGGGAAAGGAACATCGGTGCTGTCGAAGCTGGGCGACTCAAGAGTCAACACCGCCTGATAAGGCCGACAAGGAGGACACAGCCGATGGAGGTCCATGAAGTTGGTCAAAAGCAAAAACCACGCTGCTCGACATCCGGCGATTTGATGATTCGTTTGAACTCTTTGCGCACAAGTTCTCTTAAAGATGCCGCGAGGTCGAATTCAAAACTGCAGCTGTTCCTCAACATTCAATATAGTCTTCAGGCGCAGCGTCCACATATGTGAAGGCCACTTGTTTTTGCCAGTTCCTCGGAATAGTGGGAAAGAAAGGGCAAGATACATTGCACATGGGAATAATTGAACCTTCTGCATAGTCAACGCGTCTTGACCTGACCCCAACGTGCTGCATACCAATGCAGCCGATCACTTTGATGAAGGCACTACGATATTTGACGGGTCACTGGATTGGCCGTGTTCGAGGACCAATTTCATAAGTATTGTTTTTTCTGCTCAATATGAGGACAGCCAAACACGAACCACATGTGCATTTGGAGTGTGAGATTACCTTCTTTCTGTGTAAAGATCGAACATGAGTGGCTGCAGAATAATTAAATATTTAATTATACGCTAATTAGGATAAATTATCAAAGCTCGCACAGAAAATTGTATTTCTTAATTTTCTTTCTTGGAATGTAAAACGAGTGCCTAAGAACTATGTTGTGCAAAATTTAGACATTTCCGGACGGTGCATCTTAATGCGTGCCTGAAGGGGATAATGTCACGTGATTATGAGTAATACAGAACCTCTGTCTACAGGAGCACTGGACGTCGAGCCGAACCGATCACCAGAAACGCGACCTCATCGTCTTCTCAACTTCCTTGTCCTCTCTTCGGTTGCACAATGGCACATACGCACATTGGCATAGCCCAATCTCATTCCATGCCAGTGGCAATATGGTTACAAAATTCGCGAACCTGACGACTTTGGTGTCATGCGGTGTAGCTTCAAAGTCTCAAATGTGCGGCAATGCTTGATGACGTCAGCGACCAAGATGAAGCTTTCCTTATCGATTATGTAGTTGTGTACATCCTCGGCAGTGCCTTTAAGAAAATGCCCAACTCTGTCATCTTCGCACAGTCGAGAGTTCGTCGTCTAACACAACTTCAGGAAGGCCTGTATGTACGTAGTACAGGTCTCACCTGGTATTTGAGCGCGCTCAAGCAATGTCTGCTCCACCCGCTTCCGTTTTGGGGTGGAATCGTCGAAGCACTCCGTGATTCCAGTACAGCGAATCAATCCCATGAGAGCGCCAAGATGTAGGCGGATAGATAGATAGATAGATAGATAGATAGATAGATAGATAGATAGATAGATAGATAGATAGATAGATAGATAGATAGATAGATAGATAGATAGATAGATAGATAGATAGATAGATAGATAGATAGATAGATCACTGCCACATTGGAAACACTGTCACATCAATATACCGAAGAGCATTTTCGCCACCCCAAACCATACCCACCGCGCGCTGATAGGAGCTCTGATTAATGGAAAGACCAATGGGCATGTGTAAAAATTCAAATAAGCCTCTACCACACGTGAATTCTGTTTTCGGGACATCGTCAGGGTAAACCTCTATTGGCAGATACACACGAGAGAAGCCGATGGTGGTGAAGAACTTAGCGTTTCTCAGCGCATAGGTTATGCTTAATATTGACGGCAATGAATAACGATCTCTTACCGCAAGCCTGTAGCCAGGGTGGTGCCTAGCCCTCAACCCCCCCCCCTCTTCACTCCTTGCGAAATTTTGTTCGAAGGGGGCGCGGGGTGTTTTACCAACAATAAATAATGAAAATACGCATTGTTATCAAATATTTTAAGCCTTCACCAAGTGCACCCCGACGCGAAAAAGTTACTGGCTACGGGCATGTCTCACCGTGCCGGCTTTGAGTTGGCAGTAGTCCTGAAATGAACATAGGTAGAGCATGTAATTGTGTGACTAGCATATTACTAAAGAACTCAATGAAAATTAATGTTAAGTGAATGAACTATGATTCCGAAATACGTCTACATAATATTTTATTAGACGAAATGGTTGTGATTCGAGAATCTTGTGAATGATGAAAATTGGAAAGAGTCACGTCGCCGAAGTTGCCTTCTCAATCACACTGCTTCCACTTTGGGTAAGGAAAGCCACTACGCTCCGTGCAGCAATTGCCTCATACTGTAACATTCGCAGCCGTAGTGACCTTGGATTTGGGCTTCCTACTCCATGGAGGTTTTTCAAAATGCCCTTTTCTCCCGTCTGGGACGCAATCTCCATTTATGCATATCTGTTCAAGAGATATTTGCACGACTAAGAAACCATTCAAATACATACATGAATATTATTTCACAATTTCAATTAAAACACTTTCACGTACAGACAAAGACATAATGGAGAAAAAACAGTACACCAAGAGATATCCGCTTTAGAAACATTTAGGTTATTCTTCCCGACTACACTTTCTCTATTATTACTTTTTAACGCAGTACGTTTCTTCTTGTTTTTGTTGCAATAGCAATGATATGGACACTCTCGGCTGATTTTTGCCATCACCGTCATGTCCCGGATATGTATAGGTCTTTATAAATATATATAAAAAGCACCAAGAAAAAATAAATTAGCAGAAAAAAAATTCCAAAGCATCTGACCGGGGATTCGAACCAGCGACCCCTCGATCCGCAGCCCGCTGTACTAGCCAACACAGCCGCGCGCTATACTTGTGCCGGCTATATAACGGCGAGCTTTTCCTGTGCATCATTTACCGCTCGCGGTAGGCATATCTCGAAACAGCTTGACCGTGTTTTCTATCGCGCAACGCTCAGACATTTTCTTTCAAATGCACAACTGCCCTTGGCAGTTGTGCATTTCTTCGGCAACTAAGAAGCTTTTCTTTCTGAGAAATCCGTATGGATTTCCTTGTGGCTTCATGCTACAAACTGGTGGTTGTCTATTTTCCCTTTCTTAACCCGTCCGTCACCTTGCGGCATTCTGCAGAATTCATTTGCATAAGCAATAAACACTGGCCACGCTCACCTATATAAATGTACAGTAAACATTCAAGAACTGCTGTAGGGACACGTTTTACTTTCGTGTTATACCGATTCCTATGACGGATGGATAAACCATATTTTTTAATCAGTGGCGTTTAGGTGCTGTTCATTTAGCCTAAATCACGAAAGTTCTGCGTGTTACAAGCATTAAAGAGCGGGATCTGCATACACATACACCTGGTATTTACAGCGATTTCATGAGTGTATTTACTGTACTGTTTTACAGTGAGCTATTAATGGACCACTCCCGAATTGCCGTAAGATATCTTCCATAAAAAGCCGGCAGATCCCACGCACTGTGGGAATCGATGTAATGCGAAGCAGCCAGGAAGGAGCAAATCATGATTTACATAATTTGCATGTCATGTTTTACATGTTAGGACCTGTCATTTATGTTCATCAGTCACGTCGCTCAATACCAGTTTTGGTGTATATCAAGCTAGCGAACTGGACGCAAGCGCACCATGATCGTGGCATGTAAATGGCGTTGTAGATGAGATGCACGCCAAGATTTTCATGTTAGCATCTGCCACTTATGCTCGTTATACAGTCATGTCACTCAATACCAAATTTGGTGTATATCAAGCTAACGAAACGGCCGCGAGCGCGCCATGAGCGTGGAATGGAAGTCATGTCGCTCATGACATGTCATGATTTCCATATTACCACTTGTCATTTATGTTCGTCATACACTCATGTCACTCAATACCAAATTTGGTGTATATCAAGCTAACGAAACGGCCGCGAGCGCGCCATGAGCGTGGAATGCAAGTCATGTCGCTCATGACATGTCATGATTTCCATATTACCACTTGTCATTTATGTTCGTCATACAGTCATGTCACTCAATACCAAATTTTGTGTATCTCAAGCTAACGAAACGGCCGCGAGCGCACCATGAGCGTGGAATTCAAGTCATGTCGCTCATGACATGTCATGATTTTCATATTACCACTTGTCATTTATCTTCGTGATACAGTCATGCCACTCAATGCCAAATTTGGTGTATATCAAGCTAACGAAACGGCCGCGAGCGCGCCATGAGCGTGGAATGCAAGTGATGTCGCTCATGACATGTCATGATTTCCATATTACCACTTGTTATTTATGTTCGTCATACAGTCACGTCACTCAATACCAAGTTTGGTGTATATCACGCTAACGAAATGGCCGCGAGGGCGCCATGAGCGTGGAATGCAAGTCATGTCGCACATGACAAGTTAGTCATAATTTTCATGATATGACCAGCCATTTATGTTCGTCATACGGTCATGTTATGCCATACCAAATTTGGTAGAAATCCCATTAACGATACGGCCAGGGAGAGCGCAAAGTCGTAGGCGGCTAGATAGATATCTTGATAGATAGATAGATAGATAGATAGATAGATAGATAGATAGATAGATAGATAGATAGATAGATAGATAGATAGATAGATAGATAGATAGATAGATAGATAGATAGATAGATAGATAGATACGCTCAAAGTCGGCGAAGTTCGCTAAGAAATGCTTCGCATTTAAAATCAATCGCCCGCACCCGCTTACTTTAGGAGCAAAATAGCCACGTATCTACAAGAGTTTCCTTGGATATCGT